>JAJOOR010017817.1:0-17406 GCA_036250505.1 Solanum acaule
GTTGAGTTAATATGAACTCGCTTCCCCAATTCGGTGCTCAATACTACTCCCAAAAATACTTTGGCTCATAAGTGTTTTAAACATATCTTTCTTTAGTTTGAGATAATTGCTCAAAACTTAGCCCAAAGGCTCTCTTGGAAAACATAGTTCCTTTCTTACTCAAATGTGAAAACATTTATAAACTTCTTTGGGAATACTTAGTTCCCTATTAACTTTTGATAAATGAACTCAACTCTTTACTTAACTTGAAACTCTATACTCTTTATTTAACTTGAAACTCTATACTCTTTACTTAACTTGAAACTCTACTCTTTACTTAACTTGAAACTTGAGCCTTAAAACGAAGTTAAAACGTTTAATAAAGACTCTTGAAAAGCTTTAAAGACTTGCTTCTTAATTCTAGACTTGACTCTTAACTTCACTTGACTTTGATCCTAACTTTCTTGAATTGAATTATGGATTCAAGGATTATGATTTGTGTTTGGAAAGACCTCATGATGTTTAGGAATGATTTAGGACAGCTAAACTTAAGAAAAATTATGAAATTAAAATTTTGAAACAGTGAAGTCCGCGTCCTGTCCGCGACGCGGAGCAGATTTTTGTTCACAGAGGGAACAAGTCCGCAACACGGACTTGTTTCATGTAAGCTGCCCGACTTTTCTCCTTCATTTTTCCAACTCTATACCCTCTCAACTTCAAAGGTTCTTTCCCCAAACACTTGGGATCATTAAAAACCCTTAATATACAATAGATTCAACTCGGAATTACAACCGGAAACGTGCACCAAACTAACAAGAAACTTCCAACAACACAACCCCAACTTCAACAAACACAACCACAAACTTCAACAAACATAACCAATATTTTCTCGGAATTAAAACGATTTTGGCGTGTGGGGGAATGAACCAACCCAACACTATGATCTCACATACCTGAATAGGGATCACCCCCGACGAAAACCACGACGATTTTGACGACCCTTGCTTCTTCTTCTCTTTCTCCTCTTCTTCTCCTCTTCACTCACAAACCCTCACTCTCACTCTTTTAAAAAGGGAAAAACTGATCTAAAAATCAGTCTAAACCTTAAATATAACCAAAAGAATTGGTTAGGGAAAAGATCAAAATACCCTTACAAATTCGGGTGAACTTTCCTTACCAACAACCCAACTTCAAAAGGGAATAACTCACTCATATGAACTCGGAATCGAGAAAACTCGGCGGCGTTGGAAAGATCATTTCAAAAGCTTCACAAACATAACTGGAAATACACTTAAATCATCCTGAGCTAGGAGTTATGATCGTTCAAATTTGACCAAAAACTCATTTTTTTTCCATACATAAATTTCCAGATTTGAATTCTTTCCAAAAATAACTATTTCCAAATTTTAAGCTTCTTCATAGTTATTTCAACTTACACGATGTTACAGATAAAACCTAGGCCAAGGGAAAAAGAGTGCAGCGTGTAGTTTACTCCCCCTGTTGCAAACATAATTTAATTTCTTAGAGATGACGCATTCCAATCTTAGATATCAACTTTTCAAATGTTGAGGTTGGTAATGCTTTAGTGAACAGATCCGCTAAATTATTAACTGAGCGAATTTGTTGAACATTTATTTCACCTTTCTTCTCAAGATCATGAGTGAAAAAGAATTTTGGTGAAATGTGTTTTGAATAGTCTCCTTTAATGTATCCTCCCTTCAGTTGAGCTATACATGCAGCATTGTCTTTGTACAATGTAGTTGGAATATCTTTTTTCATAGGAAAACTACACATTTCTTGAATATGTTGAGTAATTGATCTCAACCAAACACACTCCCGACTTGCTTCATGGATGGCTATTATTTCTGCATGATTTGAAGACGTAGCAGCTAATGTTTGCTTCATTGAACACCAAGATATAGTTGTGCCTCCATATGTAAATAAATAGCCTATCTGAGATCGAGCTTTATGTGGATCAGACAAATATCCAGCATCTGCATAACCAATCATTTCTAACTTGGATTCATTAGAATAAAATAATCCCATATCAATGGTTCCCTGAAGATATCTGAATATATGTTTGACTCCATTCCAATGTCTTTTTGTTGAGGACGAGTTGAATCTTGCCAATAAACTTATTGCAAAATAAATATCTGGTCGAGTATTATTGGCAAGATACATTAGCGCCCCAATAGCACTAAGATATGGAGTTTCATCGCCAAGAAGCTCTTCATCATTTTCTTGAGGTCAAAATGGATCTTTATGTATGTCAAGCGATCTCACAACCATCAGGGTACTCAATGGATGTGATTTATCCATGTAAAATTGCTTTAAAACCTTTTCTGTGTATGTTGATTGATGGACAAATATTCCATTTTTCAAATGCTCAATCTGTAGGCCAAGACAAAATTTTGTCTTACCAAGATCTTTCATTTCAAATTCTTTCGTTAAACACTCAACAGCTTTTGAAAGCTCCTTAGGAGTGCCAATGATATTTAAATCATCAACATACATAGCTATTATAACAAAATCAGATCCAGACCTTTTTATAAAAACACAAGGACAAATAGGGTCATTTTCGTACCCCTCATTTAACAAAAATTGGCTAAGACGATTGTACCACATCCGTCCTAATTGTTTTAATCCATATAAGGATTTCTGAAGCCTTATTGAACAATTTTCTGGCAAATTTTTATATGATTCAGGCACATTGAATGCTTCAGGAACTTTCATGAAAATCTCGTGGTTCAATGAGCCATATAAATAGGATGTGACAACATCCATTAGACGCATTTCAAGCATTTTATGAACTGCCAGATTTATTAGATACCTGAAGGTAATTGCATCCACCACAGAAAAATATGTGTCCACATAATCAATGCCAGACCTTTGTGAAAAACCTTGAGCCACAAGTCGTGCTTTATATCTTACGACTTCACATTTTTCATTTTGTTTTCGCACAAAAACCCATTTGTACCCCACTGGCTCGACACCTTCAGGTATTCGGACTATTGGTCCAAAAACTTCATGTTTTTCAAGTGAAGTCAATTCCACTTGAATTGCATCCTTCCATTTTGGCCAATCATTTCTCTTTCTGCATTCATTGACAGATTTTGGTTCAAAATCATCACCTTGTTGCTTTATATCAACAGCAACATTATAAGCAAAAATTTTGTCCACCACAGTATTATTTCGATTCCACCTTTTTCTCGTCGAGGCATAACTTATTGAGATTTCTTCATTCTCATTATTTTCAGTTATTAGACCTTCTCTGTGGTCTTATCATTTGTTATGTCTCGGAGCTCTTCTTGAGCAATTTCCTCCATGATATGATCTTCATGATCATTTGTTCCTTTTCTTTTTTCGAGGATTTTTATCCTTTGAACCAATTGGCCTACCACGTTTTAAACGTGGTTTAGACTCATTTGCTTTAACAATTTGTCCTACCGGGACATCAACTTGAACTGGAGCATTTGCAGTTGGAATATAAGATTTAGTAACCCTTGGAAGGTTAGTAAATACATCTGGCAGTTGATTTGCAACATTTTGCAAATAAATCATCTTTTTAACCTCTTGCTCACATTGATTTGTTCGAGGATCTAAATGAGATAGGGATAATGAATTCCAATCTATCTATTTTTCCAACTGCTTATATTCTCCCCCTAATGTTAGGTATACTGATTCATCAAAATGATAATCAAAAAATCTTGTCATAAATATATCTCCTGTCATAGGTTCCAAATATTTGATAATAGAAGGAGATTCATACCTAACATACACCCCCAACCTTCTTTGGGGACCCATCTTTGTGTGTAGCGGTGGGGCAATTGGAACGTATACCGTGCACCCAAAAATTCTAAGATGGGAAATATTTGGCTCATGACCAAAAACCAACTGTAATGGAGAGAATTCATGATAACTAGTTGGCCTTATGCGCACCAATGTTGCTGCATGCAAAATAGCATGCTCCATATTAAAACATGCAACTTTGTCCTCATTAACAATGGTCTAGCTATCAATTGGAGGCGCTTAATCAAAGATTCCGCTAGACCGTTTTGAGTGTGAACATGAGCAACTGGATGTTCAATTGTTATTCCAGTGGACAAACAATAATCATTAAAGGCCTGCGATGTAAACTCACCAGCATTATCAAGACGAATTGTCTTTATTACATAATCTGGAAATTGTGCTCTTAATCTTATTATTTGAGCCAACAACCTCGCAAAAGCCATATTGCGAGTTGATAATAAGCACATATGTGACCATCTTGTAGATGCATCTATCAAGACCATATAATATTTAAATGGTCCACATAGAGGGTGAATTGGCCCACATATATCACCCTGTATACGTTCCAGAAATGCAGGGGATTCAATCCCAACCTTAGCTGTTGATGGTTTAACAACCAACTTTCCTTGAGAACAAGCAGCACAAGAGAATTTCTTTGATTGAAGAATTTTCTGATTCTTCAAAGTATGCCCATGTGAATTCTCAATAATTTTGTGCATCATATTATAACCAGGATGGCCCAACCGGTCATGCCAAATGACAAAATCATTAGGATTAGTAAACCCGTTATTTACTATGGCATGTGATTCAACCATACTAATACTTGTATGGTACAATCCAGAAGAAAATGTGGGTAATTTTTCATGCACATACTTTTGCCCCAATTTTACTGTACAATGCATTTTTAATATTTAATATCGTTCCCCCAGGTAGTAGTAAGGCCACTCTTCCAGAGCCCTCAATTAATTTTACACTATCAGTTATTGTATTAACATAAGCCTTTTTCACAATCAAATTAGAGAAATATTTCGTTTCTCTTAAAATAGTGTGAGTTGTAGCACTATCAAGAAGACACATATCTCCATTACTCATCTTGAACCAATTGAAGATTGGGAAATTTTATTTATCTTCATAAAATAAAAGTACATCATAAGAAATATGAAAAATCAACAACTTTGCAAGAAAATAAAAGTACTTTTTTTTTTCTGAATATAAAAACAACATAAGGAAAAACATAGCAATTAAAAGCACATAAATAAAACAACATAATTATTTTTCCCAATCAAATGTTCAAAGAAGTCTTCAACTTCCAAATGAGTAATATCAAGGTCATCAAAATCATCATCTTTTAAAGCCAAATTTGCTTCAATATTGTCATCATATTTTTGTGAAGGCGCTGCCTCGGCATCATTTTTATAAGTCAAGTGTGACTCCACCCGAGCATTAGCTACACCATTTTTATTTCCTTTTCTTTTCAAGGAATCTTGATAAAGCCTAACAAAATGATCAGCTGCTCGGCATTCATTCTTCTAATGCCCTTTCATGCCACAACGATGACAATTGCCTCTTGAAGGATTGCTTTGAGAACCCATATTGTTCTCCCTTTTGTGGCGACCACCACCACGACAATTATTATATCGTCCTCTGCCATTTCCACGTTTACGCACATTATTTTGGCCCTGATTTTTATTTTGTCTTCTTTCAGACTGGTCATGTGCTTCAATCTCATTTGCTTTCGGTAATGGAGCAGTTCTCGTAGGACGGGACTCATGGTTATTCAATAAAAGAGTATTATGTTGCTCAGCCACAAGAAGGCATGAGATCAACTCAAAATACTTTTTGAATCCCCTTTCACGGTATTGCTGCTGTAATACCAAATTTGAGGCATGAAAAGTTGTGAAAGTCTTTTCCAACATGTCCACATCTTTTATATCTTCCCCACATAATTTCAATTGGGTAGTAATTTTGTATACAGTAGAATTATATTCACATATAGTTTTAAAATCTTGTAATAGTAAGTGAATCCATTCATAACGAGCCCTTGGTAATACAGTTGCCTTAAGGTGGTCACACATTTCCTTCAAACCAGTCCACAATTCAAGTGGATCTTTCACCGTAAGGTATTCAACCTTCAATCCTTCATCCAAATGATGACAAAGGAAAATCATTGCATTTGCTTTGTCCTGACTCGACATTGTATTTCCATTGGTAATAGTGGCACCAAGACCTTTAGCGTCAAGGTGAATTTCAGCGTCGAGTACCCACGACAAGTAATTATTTCCAAAAATGTCAAGTGCCACGAACTCAAGCTTTGATAAATTCGACATGATAAAACTATCATAGAAAATAATTAAATTAGAGTAAAATAGACAATGAGTAAATAATTAAGTAGTAAAACTTGTTTTTCATCAAAGTAAAATTAGCATACCTCACAAATAACAAAAATAACTTTTAGTAAAATTGTTAGATAGAATATTTTCTTTAAAAATTAATCAATAGTATAGATAATTCACTTTTTCCATTGAGAAAAGAAAACACTAGAATTTGTAGTCCATTCATTTTTTTTTCACAAAACAATGACCTTCATCTTCTCTTCGCAAAATCGATAAATGGTTAGCCTTTTTTCATTCAATTATAAATAAAATGTAAAAGTAGAAAAAGTATAGCCACAATTTAATAATTTTAACATTAGATTATAAATGGATACCTCACAAGAAATGTTGTTCAACCTTGAGACTTCGTGATGATAACGTGTTGTAAAACTTAAGAACAAAAGAACAATATAAAGAGGAAGAGAAGAAGAATATAAGACAAGATGAACAATATAAGCTAACTTTCTTTCTTTCAAGTATGTTCAACATTATTCTCAACACCACTATTTATAGGATTACATTGAGGAATACCAAAGGGTGTCATAAACATTACATTAAACCTTGAGAATTACTACCCATTAAGGAGGAAATAAACCTAGGAGTTATGGTCATCCATTTGACCACATTATCAGCAACATTACTACCAATAAAGGATGAAATTAACCTAGGAGTTATGGTCATCCATTTGACCACATTATCAACAACATTACTACTCATAAAGAAGGGAATTAACCAAGGAGTTATGGTCATCCAATTAACCACCAAAATGATTTACAACAACGAGCATATATTGAGAGGGAGTTGCAATTCCCACAACCCGCGCATCCACACTACATTCCTTAAAAAAGGTTCCAACCCGCCCCGCACCCGCATAAAACCGTACCCGCCCCACCCTCCATAAGGCAAAACCTGTCCCACCCCATTGCCATCCCTATATATGAATTGCTTATAGAAAGTCATTTGGGAGTTCAGAGAATTAGAAAATTTGCTCCTTCCATCCTAGTTTATGTGCCAACTTTTTGAAATTTGTGGTGTAAAACAAATTTTAGATATTCATGTGGTTATAATTATTTATTAAGTTAAAAGGAAATTTTTTAAATTGAATTTTTCCTAATTATAAAAAGGTTAACATATTTCTTTTAGTCCTAGAGTAAAACGAAAAGAGTTTTAGATTGGGATAGAGGATGTAAAGTAAGGAAAACATTTTTCAAAAATCTGTTCTACCACACCATCTAGTCCAGATTGGGTGTCACGCCCCGAGCCTACACCCCAGACGTGGCTGGCACTCGAGAACCATTGTTGGCCCAAGCAAACCCTTGGCCTGGCTTACTTACTCAGTGGAAGACTTTAAGCATTAAGAAAAAGTACTCAAATGCAAGATAACTCAACTGTCTCAAACTGAACTCATAATGTTTTAAAAATAAACATTTAACTTAGCCAAAATGGCAAATCAAATATGAACATAAGTCAATGACATAATAAAGACAAATGAACTAACTGACTGTCTATCTATGAAGCCTCTAATAACTGAGATGGATGTTGGGACAAGACCTCCAACATCCTAATGAACTAAAATGATAAAGTAATGAAAAAGGGGATCCTCCAGAAGCAATGAGGCTCACCAATAACTCTGAAGCTCAACTAGATCAATGATGCGCTGGATGCTGATCCTGGTTACCTGCGTCTGCATCATAAGACAATGCAGGCCAACTGCATCAGTACATTGAATGTACGAGTATACGAGTTGGAATGCTAAACAAGATATAGGCTTGAAAAGAATCTGAAAGAAACACTTACCATAACTTTACTCAACTCCTGAATAACTTAACTCAATATAAAGCAATAAAACATATACAATATATAGAAAGCTTGTAAAAATAGTTGAAATAAGTTAGTTCGTTAAAGAAAGTGCAATAACAAACTCAACTTTACTCATATAGAAGATAATATAGTTTTCTGTGGGAGATTGCCTAACCGACAACTACCAATATGAGCCTAAGTGGTGATACAACACTTTACCTCACGCTGCCAAGGACCATCCTATACCTTGCCGGGGGTATAGGACCTAACTCACTTAGTGGATCCACTAGTCTATGCTAAAAGCATCTTAAGGAGTCATCTAAAAAGTATGATCCTTTACTACCCATGATGTCTACATGGTTTATGAAGACTTGAGTTAATATGAACTTGCATCCCCATATCGGTGCTCAATACTACTCCCAAAATATGCTTAACTCATGTGTTTGTAAAAACAAACTCTTTCTTTGGTTTGAGATAATTACTCAAAACTTAGCTTAAAAGCTTTCTTGGAAATCTCAGTTTCCTTTCTTGCTTAAATGTGAAAACATTTACTCCTTAACTGAAAACTAGCTCAAAGGCTCTTTTGGAAATCAAGGTTTCCTTTCTTCTTTAAATGTGAAATTTTTTTACTCTTTGGGAATACATAGTCCCGATATACTCTTTTGAAGACATGAACTTCAAACTTTACTCTTTGCTTAACTTGAAACTTAAGTCTTAAAACAAAGTTAAAACGTTTGTGAAAGACTTTTCAAATACTTTAAGAACTTCTCTTAACCCAACTCTTTGACTTCTTGACTTGACTCTTAACTTTCCTTGAGTTGAATTATGGATTCAAGGATTAGGATTTGTGATAGGAAAGATCTCATGATGTTTAGGAATGATTTTAGATAGCTAAACATGAGAAAAGATCGAATTATCAAAATCTGAGGGTGAGTCTGCGACGCGGAGAGACGTTTAAAATTTAGTTTCGAAAATGACTTTTGAGGCAAAACACTCCGTGATGGCTCCGCGACGCGAAATGAACTTTCCCAAAACTAGGAAGCAACTCCGCGACGCACCACCACCACCAAATTTAGACCGACAAAATTTCTTCTTCATTTCCCAGCCCCAATTCACCCAAACTCGATTCTTTTTCTCAGATTTCTTTTAGATACAGATACCCAACAAATGTACCTAAGAACCTAATTCGAAACGACTCTACAATACGACGTAACGATCTCAAAAACTTCCCAATATCAACCAAATTCAAGAACAACATCAAAATCAAGAATAGATATCAAGAACATCAACTTTCAAACTCTTTTAGGACGAATCCATGCTGAAATAAATATGTTTGGCATGTGGGTGAACGAACCCAACGTTATGGAAGCCTCACATACCTTGTAGGGATCACCCTCGACGAAATCCACAAGCTAAACTCGGCGATCTTGACATTTTCTTGCCTCTCCTTCTCTTTTCTCCTCTTCTTTCTAACTCTTTTCCAAAAGCGTAAAACTGACCAAGTTCAGTTTAGACCCTCAATTAATTCACTAAAATGAATTTAATTAATTGGATAAGGAAAAGACTGAAATACCCTTCAAAAATCCGGATTGAACATTTCCTTATTTGAACAGCCCAACTTCTAATGGGCGTATCTCACTCATACGAACTCGGATTCGCTCAATCTTGGCGGCGTTGGAAAGTTCACCTAACTCATCCTAAGCTAGGAGTTATGTCCGTTTGAAATTGACCAAAAACTCACTTTTTCCTAACTTGAGAAAATTTCCAGATTTTAATTCTTTCCAAAAATGACTATTTCCAATTATTGACTTCTTCCTATTTATTTCAAATTGCGGGATGTTACACTGGGGTAGGGTCTAGGTTACAAGTCGAGTCTCGTGGCTAGGTGAGGCCTTAATTGGGATCTCAGATTGGCCGTCCGAGTTGAGAGTCAAGTCCTTACCTGACTCCCTACCCCAACCCGAGACTCGACTTCTGACCCTAACTTGGGAACTTAATCTTGATCAAGGCTCGGGACTCTACTTCAACTCAAGACTCGGCTTCCAGCCTCGACCCGAGACCCCATCTTATCTCCCGAATCAATTTTCAGCCTTAAAACAGGATTTGACTCTCGACCCTAATCCCACAACGAGACCTAACTATCATCTTCAATCCAACTCCTTACCCTGACCTTGACTCCAATTTCTGAACCCAACCTCGACCTCAACCCGAGGTCCAACACCCGACCTCGAACTTGACTACCGACTTATGACTACTGATCGTTGACCTTGACTTGGGACCCAATAACCTAACTCCTACCCCACCCCAGTATTCAATCCCGACACCAAACTGGGATCCAACTACTTGACATTATTTACCCTAACCTAATCTAGAATACAACTACCTGAAACCTACCTCAACCCATGATTCAACCCCGACCCCCCACTTAGTGTCCAATTCTATGTTGAAAGGTGGAGATTTGGGTCCGGTGTCATAGTTTTGTCAGAAGAGATAAACAACTACTCGAATCATATATTAAGAAACTGAGAGAAACTTAATCCTTTTTATTGCTTGCAAAAAGCAAGGACTTCATGAAATAGTACTTGAAAAGCAACAAATCCAAAGAAGAAAATAGGACACTGGTTTAGCCCCAACCCATATGTGCAAAATGATTAACATCAAGTAATTAGGACTACTAAAGCTAAGTTAAACGGAAACTTAAAAGACTTTTCTTCCCATAAAATTCTCAAACTTTGAGTACGAAGAGGATATTCTCCCCTTCTTCTTCTTCATTCTTCTTCCAAAGCTCTTGAATTTCTTGTATGAAATTGGATGATTTTGAAATGCCCAAAAATGAATGATGTGTAAATTTGAATATCCTATTCCTTTAATTTTCTCCTATTGCTGTCAAATTCCTTATCTGAAATTCCATTACGTATTGAGAAGGATAGAAATGAGGAAATATGAACGTAAAGGGATACAAAAGATAAGGAGATACTGGAAGATGATAGAGGATACGACTACTACAACACATTGTACCACAGAAGCCGAGCACAGTTCGGTATGTATGCTATCTCTCTGATATTTCATTTCCAAACTCAAGTCAGGGTTCCGTTGCTCCCTTCTCTGTCACTAGGGCTACTTGCTTAGATTTGAATAGGTATGATAGTTACGTCTTAGGTGCGGCTAAATCTGTCAACTACCTATTACACAAGGGTAAACAACACCAGTTCATAATGTCTAGAGAAGAAACCTCAAAAGCTTTTGTTGGATATCTTTTTTCTAATGTACCGCCATAGTTATTTACAAACAGTTGTTACTATACATTGCATTGGCAGCAGGTAAGCCAATTGATATTGATAAAGAAACCCAAGAGAAGTCGAGACCTAGCACAACTAGGGTTGAAGTCGAACTGGATTTATTGGCTAAGTTGCCACAACGAATGAAACTTCAACTTTCAACTTTTGTAAGCACCAAGGCCATAATAAAAATGAATGTTGATTGCTATTGATAAAGAATGCAACAAAAAATCAAGAAGAAGCATCGAAAATTGGAACTTATATTGAAAGGCGATGCCAGGGACATATTAAATGCAAAGCGAGCTGGTAATGAAATCATACTAGTTGGTAAATTTTTGAGAAGCATTCTAATTTGAATATTGTTGCTTCTACATGTATTATGGATGTGCAAAACGAGCTTACAGGAGATGCAATTTGTGTATCAAAATCTAGGAATCAACAAGTGATCGCCAAAGGGATCAGTTGGCTACTATTGCTGCTAAAATGGGTGAAAATGTAGGTGAAGAGCATGCTAGGTTGACTGCTGCTGGTGTAATTGATCAAGCTTTAGTTGCGGCACAGTTTATCAAAAATTCTGGGCAACAAGTACATCAATCTAACAATGTGACTGAAAGGAAATTGGTACAGAATTCAAATTGGACTTTGGTGACAAGAAAAAGTCTCCAGGTGTTAGAATTGGTTCACCAATTCATAACACAATGCAACAAATTGTAGGCAGTCAAACTACCAACTCAAGTGCTCGAGCAATTATTCCAAAGGAGGTTCCGTGTCTCTAAACTTTTGATGCTCTTTCGGATAATATTGTGTAGTGAGATCAATCCAACAACTTCTAAAATGGTTATCGCTAATCAAGAAGTAATTAATACATTAAAGGAAAATCAGTTTGCTACTATGATTAATTCCATTCCAGAAAACAATCTACCACTTGTCAATTTAAATGCCTTGGTAGAAGAGATTCCTTGCCAATCATTGGAATCATTGGAATTATTGGGTGATTAACATAGATATTTGAGGCAGCAGCTAATGACTACAAGGAATGACCAAAATGTTGAGAAAGGTAAGATCTCAATTTCTCTGACTAACTCTAAAAATGAAATGGTTATTTCTAATAAGGAACACCAAGGAGCGACAAGTTCTTTGAGGTGGGCAGATATAGTAGGTGAAGAGGAAGAGCGGGTCGCTTCTCCTATGCACAGAAAATTAAACCCGGCAGCTCCTACTTTTGTTCCTAGAAGTGCCAAACCAGTAATGCCTGTGAAGTTTTGCCATCAACTGATGTTGCTGCAATTTTGAGTGATCAGTTGGTGATTTCCAATGTTGAAAAGTTTACTTTTTTAACACCTATTAACACAAAAAAACAGCTACAAGTTGGTGGTGGTAGCCATTTGTCTCCAAATAGATGTGATAACCTTCAAGATGAGGACATCTTTGAGGAAGGTGAAGAAGAGGATGTGTTGGATCATTATTTTGCAAATGTAGCTAGGAATGCAAATATTTCTTCTAGGTAACAACTCAATAACAAAAAGAAGCATAAAAGAAATACTAGTTTGGATGGTAAGATGACTAAGGAATTTGTTTCAAGGCACCTACCGATTCGACTGGCAAAACAGAATCACATGACAGTGTCAACATATCAAGAGCTATTGGACAGATTTGTAAAGGGAAGTTTGAGGTTGATAACTCAACTTCCATCGTGGCTTTTATAATTTTGCATTATTTAAGCATCATCATATGTAATACCATCATAGATTTCATAATAAACTGTAGCTCTTATTTTCTTCATGGTTGCTAAAAGTAGAGGTTCTTCGCCTCATTAGGATTGGTAAGGTAAGCTCTAGCCCCCCTTGCTTGTACATATTCCAATGGAGGATTTTTATTTGTTATTAATAAAATACCACTAGACACGCTGTCTAGTGGTAAATTTGAAGGAAAAAAAATTCTTCCTTCAAGTTCACTCTGCTCCAATTTTCTGGTCCTTTGTTTCTCTCTTTTTTGGCTGCGTATCCTGTTTCCTACAATTTCTTGTTCTCAAGTAGTTCTTGAACCCTTTGGGTTAGTCCTTGATTTTTAACTTAAATCTTATTCGCCTTCTTCTTCCCATAAAATTCTCAATCATTTGTGTCATTTCCTTGCCAAAAAAATTAGAAGGGAGCAAGGATATTTTTATTTCTAACTGTATACCCATTTTGTATTTTTGTGCAGATATCTCCAGGTTGGAACTCTGAGGAATAATTATTTTCACATTTTTGCTATGATTGTACGCCTACGGAAGGTACCAAGACAATGCTTTATAAATGCTTTACTCATCTTCTTGTTTTTTTTTTCTAATTGACTCTCTTTGCTGCTTCAATTAGAGTGAAAATGACATTCTGCTCCTTGGATATAAATTTATAAGAGCAATGGCTTTCTTCTCCTCATTCTTTTTCTTTCAACTTCTTCTCATCTTCCTTTCTTTCTACCAACTTCCAATTTTCTTTTCTTGCAAACATTCATTTTCTGCTTCTTCGCCATAGTGCTTTGGTTGACAATACATTTCTCATGTGTGGATAGATATAAATGTGCTGCGACTTCTTTTATTTTTATCTTCTGTTTAATATCCCTTTCCTTCTGTAATTTTATATAAATATTTTCTTGGTATAATTTCATCACTATAGTATTACATTATTTTAGACTCAAGTCTTGGACAACAGCAATCAATTTGTCAGTGGATAAAATATGTAAAATCTGTGTAAAGATTGAACTAATGAAAAACTTATTTGACGTGCAGTCCAGCTAATCAAAAGACTGCTAGAGGTGTTATCAAACATAGGTTTTTGTTTAAATTATTTTCTCATGTCAAAGAAAATATTTTGTGCTCGTCTTTTTTGTGAACTTAATTTTGAAGTATTTGTCTTACTATGGTCATCAACCAAATTTGATTGTCACAAATGTCTGACCAATGTCTTTCTTTAATCGAAAGGAAGTTGATCATCCTTACCTTGTGAAGTTCTCTAGCATAGAATCGGCTATTGACATTAAAGAGGCTTGAGATGTTGAACAATCATGTGACTTATGTCATGATTCAGTAGTGAGTTTGTGAGCCTCTACCCCCTTCCCCAAAACCAACAACAACAAAAACAACAACATACCAGAGAGGTTGTTTCTGAAAGACCCTCGGCTCAAGTGCATCAAACCGAAGTAATAAAGGAAGAAAACCATGAAGAAAGTATAAAATTTAATAAAACAACAGTGTAAAGTTTACAAAAGAAACTAGTGTATGACTAGTACTACAAGAAGCAAAGAAACTAGTGTATGACTAGTACTACAACAAGCACTAACAAGCCTAAGCAATACACCCTCTAACCCTACTAACCTTCTATTCTAATATGTAACCTCCACTCCTTCCTATCTATAGTCACGTCCTCGGTAAAATGATGTTGTGTCATGTCCAATCTAATCATCTCTTTCTAATACTTTTCTCGACCTACCTCTACTCCTCTACACACCCCTACAACCAGCCTCTCGCATCTCCTCACTAGGGCGTCGTCGCACCTCCTCTGCACATGACCAAACCATCTCAGTCTCGCTTCCCTCATCTTGTCCGTCATAGAGACCACTCCCACTTTCTCCCACATAACCTCCCCCCAAACCAAGAAACTGGAAAAAAGGAGAGAAGAAACGGAAAGAAACACATCCAGAAACATGTTACTTAGTTGAAGTTTAATTTGATAGCTCTCCCCGTTTTGCATTTACTAAATTATTTTTGTGTTGACCATTCAAGGTCCAAAAACTTCGAGCAACTTCAAATTTATCATTGTCATCCTGATATTATATGTACACTCCTTAAATGCCATTTAGTTGTGTTGAACGGTTTTAAATACTTTTTCCTTAAAAATGTCTAGATCAATTTCTAAACATCAATTTTGAAAAATAATAGGTTTGTTGGAGAGGACAATTTTTTTTATTACTTTATTCGCCCGTTAATATTAATATGTATGAAGATTGTAAAGATATGACATCTGGGCATAACTTACTAGGGAAGAATTTCTCCAGTCCATATAAGTAGACTACCAGTCCATTCCCCAATCAATGTGAGATTCTACCCACTCTAGCCTTCCTTCATCTGAAGGCCCAACTAGAGTGTGGATCGGAAGCCCAAATGGGGATGTACTTGGCTTTGATACCATGTAAAGATATGACACATGGGCCTAACACAACCCCAAAAGCTAGCTCATGAGGAGAGGAAAGCCCAAGTCTATATAAGAAGACCACCAGTCCATTGATAGATATCAGTTTCTAAGCATCAAAAGAACAACAAGCCCTAATTTCTCTCTGCTTTTTGGGAAAATGAATTCGCCAATTCCAGGTTCTTCTTCTTTGTCTTCTTGTTTGTTTTTCTTCTGAAGCTCTTGAATCTTGAAAGCTTGGTTGAAATTGAATGATTTTGAAATGACCCAAATTAGAAAATAATGAATGACATGTAAATTAAAATACCATGTGAATGTTGTGTGCTAGCGATGAGCAGTTATCTTTAATTTTCTCCTATTTTTAATTTATTAATGTCAAATTCCATAGGGTAGATCCATCTTGAAATGCTAACACCTATAAATGCTTTGAGTAGTTCGCGTAATTTTCTAACTAAATTGATAGTTGTTCATGTTACTGAAGATCAAATGGATGAAGATACATATGCATATCATAGATTCTATGGCAAGGTGAGAAGGATAAAAATGAGGAAAGATGAACGTGAGATAATGCAAAAGATAAGAAGATCAGTTTTGACATGGGAGATATTGGAACAAGAAATGGATGAATTCCTTCTGGAGAATTATTCAGATGATGTAGACTTGGATATTCAGAACGTCTCGTTTGCTGAAACTGCCGAGGCACCATCAGATTTGATCTTGCCACTATTGAGGTACCAAAAGGAGTGGTTGGCTTGGTCATTAAAGCAAGAAACTATATTCAAAGGGGGTATTCTTGCTGATGAAATGGGAATGGGGAAGACGGTTGAAGCCATAGCACTTGTGCTTGCTCAACGCGAATTAAAGAAAGCAACTAGTGGTTCTAGTATATTGCCGTCTTCACCCGGTACTTCCCAGGAACTCCTAACAGTAAAAGGAACTCTTGTTGTATGTCCTGTGATTGGAGCAACACAATGGTTTCATGAGATTGAACGTTGCACCACTAAAGGAAGCAACAAAACTCTTGTGTATCATGGCACCAACAGGGAGAAATGTATGTACAAACTAGAGGAATATGATTTTGTCATTACTACGTATTCCGTTAACCAGGCTGACTATTGGCCAAAGAGGTCAAAACAGAACAACAAGAACTCAAAATAGGGTGACGATGGTTCTATTGAAAATTCAGCCTGGGTTGGTGAAGATGTGTCCACAAGGAAGTCAATTCTGCATTCAGTGAAGTGGGAGCGCATCATTTTGGATGAGGCAAGTCTTACATTCATAGACATGCATTAAGTTTTTGTGTTTTCTTAACTTGGCACATCCAGATACATGGTGATCATTTACTGTTTATGCAATTTTTTTCAAGTCGATCATGTTAACTGCTGAATAATGTGCTAACAGCTATGCTGGTCATTAGAATGTGAAGAATCTTATGGTGGTTAGGAAGAATCCTATAGGTTAACTGCTGAATAATCTTAATAATGTTTCAGCTATTAAGACACAGCATATTGTAAGAACATGGAATTTCATCTTCAATTCTAGTTTGATCACCCTTTTCTATTTTACATGGTGGACATGGACATTCTGTTCTCTTTGTTGCCGTGGAACAATCCCACAAGTGTTTTGTAGTCTGAGAGTAGAACTCCTAAATTTCATATGACACAAGATCTTTTATCTGAAATGTTCTTAACTGATTGAACTTCTATGGCGTGCTATGCTGGTCATTAGAATGTGAAGAATCTTATGGTGGTTAGGAAGAATCCTATAGGTTAACTGCTGAATAATCTTAATAATGTTTCAGCTATTAAGACACAGCATATTGTAAGAACATGGAATTTCATCTTCAATTCTAGTTTGATCACCCTTTTCTATTTTACATGGTGGACATGGACATTCTGTTCTCTTTGTTGCCGTGGAACAATCCCACAAGTGTTTTGTAGTCTGAGAGTAGAACTCCTAAATTTCATATGACACAAGATCTTTTATCTGAAATGTTCTTAACTGATTGAACTTCTATGGCGT
>JAJOOR010017818.1:0-17308 GCA_036250505.1 Solanum acaule
CCCCCCCCCCCCCCCCCCCCCCCCCCCCCCCCCCCAATAAGCAGCTAAAAAAGGAGATTGATTGAAATGCATTATCACTATCTCATTTAGATCCTCATACAAATAAATGTAAACTAGAGGTTCAAAAGATAATCTATTTGTAAAATATTGCAAATCAACTACCAGATGCATATACTGATCTATCAAGAGTTACTAAATCTTATATTCCAGCTGCTAATGATTCAATTCAAGTTGATGTCTCGGTAGGACAATTAATTAATACAAATGAGTCTAAATCACGCTTAAAATGTGGTAGAACAATCGATTCCAAGGATAAAATCCTCGGAAAAAAAAACAAATGATCAAGATTGTCATAATATGAAAGAACCTGCTCAAGAAGAGCAGCGAGACATAATAATTGATGAAACCTTGAAAAAGGTTCAGACGTCTAAAATAATGAAGAGATCTCAATAAACTATGTCTCATCAGAAAAAATATGAAATCAAAATAATATAATTGTCGATAATATTTTTGCTTTTATTGAAATAATGCAATAAAATGAGGATCTTGAACCAAAATCTGTCGAAAAATGTAGACAAAAAAATGATTGGTCAAAATGAAAAGATGCAATTCAAGTTGAATTAGCTTCGCTTGAAAAGCCCGAAATTTTCAGACCGATACTCCGAACACCTGAAGATATAAATCTAGTGGGGGTACAAATGAGTCTTTGTGCGAAAATAAAATGAGAAAAATGAAGTCGTAAGATGTAAAGCACAACTTGTAGCACAAGAATTTTCGCAAAGACAATGGAGACATATTATCTTGTGGCGGATGTAATCACTTTCAGGTATCTTATAAATTTGGCAATTCATGAAAAGTTGACATGCATCTGATGGATGTCGTTACACCCTATTTATATGATTCACTAGACAACAACATTTTTATGAAAATTTCCGAAGGATTAAAAATGCTTGAAATGTATAAAGATTTTTGAAAAACTTGTTCAATAAAACTTTAAAAAAATTATACGGATTGAAACAATCAGAACGTGTGTGGTATAATCGTCTTAGCGAATATCTATTAAAAGAAGGGTACGAAAATGGCGCAATTTGTCTTTGTGTATTTATTAAAAGGTGTAGACCTGATTTTTTCATAATAATTATGTATGTTGATGACTTGAATATCATTGAAACTTGTGAAGAGCTTTCAAAGGTAATAGAATGTTTGGAAAAAAAAAAATTGAAATGAAAGACCTTGGAAAGACAAAATTTAGTCTTGGTCTACAAATTAAGAATTTTACAAGTGGAGTATTTATTCATCAACCAACATATACTAAAAATATTTTTAAGAGATTTTGCATGGATAAAGCATATCAACTAAGTATTCCGATGATTGTGAGATCACTTGATATTATTAATAAGATCCATTTCGACCTCATGAGAATGACGAAGAATTGGTCGGTGCTAAAATATCATATCATAGTGCAATTAGTGCATTGATGTACCTTGCTAGTAATTCTCGATAGGATATATCTTTTTCTGTAAATTTATTAGCAAGATTTAGTTCTTTTGCAATACGAAGACACTGAAATGGTATTAAACATATATCTGGATAACTTCAAGGGACCATTGATATGAGACTATTTTATCCAAAAGAATGTGGTTCACAATTAATTTGTTATACAAATACAAGATATTGTCTGACTCACATAAAGGTCGATCTCAGACAGATTATTTATTTACATGTGGAGGTACAACTATATCACGACGTTCAACAAAACAAACTATGATTGCTACTTCTCAAATCATACAGAAAATATGTGACCTTTCTTTAAAATGAGATATTCCAACAATATTATATGAAGACAATGTTGCATGCATAGCTCAACTAAGAGAAGGATAGTCAAAGGAGATAGAACAAAACATATTCACCAAAATTCTTTTTTACTCATGATCTTCAAAAGAAGGGTGAAATAGGTTCAACAAGTTCGTTCCAGTGATAATTTAGCATGTATGTTCACCAAGGCATCTTCAATCTTTAAGAAGTTGAGATACAAGATTAGAATGCGTCATCTTCGAGAGATTAAGTGACGTCTTCATCAGGGGGAGTAAAATACGAGTTGCACTCTTTTTCCTTAACCAAGATTTTATCCCACTGAATTTTCCTGATAAGGTTGTTAATGAGGCATCAACCAATGCATATTACAAATAACTATGTATATTTCTTTTCTTATACATGAACATCCAAGAGGGGTGTTGTAAACAAGTGGATGTCCATAGGGAACTACATTCACTGTAGCATGTTAACATCTCCAAGTAAATTTCACCCCTATAAAAGGAGCACTACACTGTAATGGAGAAATACATAAATTGAAAAGAAAATCACTCCTCTCCTCTTTCTTATACTATTACCACTTTATTTCTTTTATAAATGAATCTCTTTTACTCATTTTATCCATTTAACTATCCACTTTTAAATGGATAATATAAGTTTGACTCATTTTTTACCCCCAACTTATTTGATATGGATAATTTGAATATATATCCATATGAATTACCCATTTTGTCGTCTCTACTTCTATACTTGGTCAAGACAGGTCACTTCAAAACAGAAACCGAAAGTACCGAATCATGCTGCTTTGTACCACTTCCCAGTTCTCACTGGGGCAGGATGTGAAAGGAACTAAAAAACTGACCCATTCAAGAACAGCACGCACAAATTTCAAATCATTACTATCAATATATTGTTTGACAACTGGTTTAAGTGGAAGTTGCTAAGCAATATTTTCATAACAAAATTGAGAATCTCAGACAACAAATTTGTTAGCTATGCATTAAATTCGCGGTCCTTCGGTACAGAAAATATGTAAGTTACGTCCAGAACTAGTAGCTCACACGTCAATTATGTACAAATATGAATGTAATCCAACTATAACATCACACTCCCTCCTCTAAAGAAAAATGAGGCAGAGTGCAACATTCTAGCAAAGCTTACCCAATCACCAACTCGAAAGCCTGGAAGAAACAGGAAAGAGACTATACTTCAGAGGGAGGGAGGGAGATGGTAATGTAAATTTAGACACTGAATGTGGAAACTGATGGACATTACCCATTGTGTATATTTCCGGCACGGTCCTTTTACCTGCAAACTTCGTCTCGAGTATATATACCAGGATTGAATCCAAATTGTTGACACATCTAAAGATCAACCTAAGACATCAATGCTGTTCCCACCCAAATCAGGTTTTGTATTGTGAAGGCCTGCCTCTCCGCCAACATGAGTTTGTCACCTGTTTGAAATGATACTCAGTAATCTGCACTTTATAACCTGTGAGCAGAGGTTTCAATAAGGTCTATGGAAGAAAGCGTACTTTCAATTTGTTCTCCTTCAAAGATTCCATGGATTCAGCAAGCTCTACTTGTTGCGATGCTGTTGCAAGTAGTGCCTAAAACAAAAATATTTGTTCCACTTTGTTAATGATAATTAAATAACTCTACAATTGGACAAAATGAACGTATCTGGAAACAGTGCATAGACCATTACTTTCTTCGTCCTCTGCAAGTCATACTCTATGAACTTTATGCGGTCCATTGAATCAAGCAGCATGAGCTCTTTTTCTGGAGGAATTTTGGTTGGTTTCTTCAACAAATCAGCTACGACGTTCTCTAAATGTTGCAACCTCTGACAGCATGGATGGAGGAGATCCTCCTTTTTCGGGGAAGAAACATTTTGCTCGGCTGAACTTGCATTCACTGATACCCGTCCATTTCTCAATCTGTTTGCATCACTATTCTTCACAAATAACCTACCCACCCCATGAAACAAGAAGCATATCCATGCAAGTGATTTGACCATCATATAAATCATCAAGCTAAAGATGGATTTCTCAGGCGACCTTCTTTGTACTGATACAGTAGCTCTATCTGTTGCAAAGAGAATAAAATGATTAGTCTATGAGCCCTTAGTAATGCTTCTTTTCACAATAAACCAAAATCCTGTAGAAGTTCTCACGTAAAAAATGGTGAACAAACAAATCCGTATAGACAAGCTCCCTTTCCTCTTGAAAGTGAAAACGAAACGATGCACAAGGAAGATTTTGAGAAGACTGGGGAAACAAAACTGCTTATGGTGCAAGTGTTTGGAAGACTATCAGAGCTCTATGGCCAATTTCAGCAATAAAATCAAACTGCAGAGTTGAAAATGGGCAGGATACACCCTTTTGGGAAGACAGTTGGTTGGGGCAAGGTACTCTAAAGCTATTATTCCCACATATTTACACTTCAAACCAACAACGGAAGACCACTATTGATGAAGTGTGGACTACACAGGGATAGAATCTAAGTTCTAGGAGAATTTGAATGATTTGGAGGTTGCCAGATTTGTGGAATTTCATATAACACACTCACAATCAGTTCACAGGGATGAATCAGAATCACACGATCAAGATTGAATATGGTGTCTAGGGCATATGCTACAGAAACAAGGCAACATGTCCAAAGTAAAACTTGAGAAATTACCCATACCATACAAGTATAGAAAAATGTAATCAGTTGAATAATACAAAATGAAACTCGCTGATTGACCATAGAAATCAAAATTCTTACTTGGAGAATTCAAATGTTCATCTGTAAGCATAGGCCCATAATCTTCTTGAACTAAGCTGCCAAATGAAACAGATCTCCTAGTTGGTACCTAAAGCAATCAAGCAGGAGAGATATAAATATAGAAATATATCGCAGAAACACAGAACATTGAGAATATCAAATTCGAGGTGGAAATTTTTAAACAAGTTTTTGTTTAGTGTTGTAGATCACAATTGATAACCAATTAATGGAGAACCAGATTCTACAAATCTGATTATAGCCATCCTCCAGCATATAGGGCTAATGATTGCAGTCAAAGAAGGTCTGCATAGAGTAAAGAGAAAAAACGAAAGAAAATACTCCATCTTTCCCATCAAATGGTGACTACTTTCATTTTGCAGTAGTTTAAGTAAAATTGATAGGTAGATGTTAAACTGTTTGAATAGATTACTATATTTAATATGGCAGAAAAATATTAAAATAATAAGAAAAAGGGCTTTGGTTAAAGGCAAAGTAGAATAGCACGGGATGTGCAATAGGCTCATGTCACCTGCTTGATTCTTGCCCCAGAACCAAGTTTGGTATTTAAATGAGAAGGGTAGAGGAGCAAGCGCACTGAATTTTGAAATTGGAAATATCAGATTTCTCTTATCTCAAAAAAAAAAATAATCAGATTTCTCAGTTTAACAAAAAATGAAGTATAGTTATTTGGTTAGACATCACATCAAGTCACAGTTTTTTTTTTTTTTTTTAACACTATTATTTTATATTGAACTAAATTCTTGGAGGAGAAATTTTGTTTCAAGTGAAAAAAAGGTCAAATTTTGGGACAGACCAAAAGAGAAACTGGTAATTTTTTATTGGGGCTGGAGGAAGTACATTCCAAGGGGATACTCCTCCTCTGGCAAATGCAAAAACATATTTACAAATTCACAAGGATGATGCATCTGTCATATCTTTCTTTGCAGGGGATCTGTTCTGTGCACGATTAAACAATAATCCTTCTGTACAAATTTTTGTTGCTAAAGAGTGTTCATTCAGTTTTCTCACTACCTTCCCTTCAATAATATAGGAAAGTTGATATCACATCCTAGATAACTTTCTGGTCAAATTACCAATGTATATTGCAAATGATGATGAAATGGCTTAGGAAAATTGAGGTAACTAAAATGTAGATGTGTTCTCAACATGGCATAAGCATAGATCAGAAGCTGGTAAACCATAAAAAGGGCAAACAGATACTTGTTACTCACTTTGTCTGAAAGTTGTTTTGATTGCATGATACTGTAAGCTGAGACCCCCACTTCCACTTCAGATTCTGCCGAACCAATCTCATTGCGTAGTAACTGACAGAGAATAATGGTCTCAGACACAATGCATCTCGAAGATAACTGGAAAGGCAGAACATAGTGCAGCTAAGCCACTATAATACCTGTGGAGAAACAGGTTTGATTTCGATATCACTATCGGAGAAGCTTGTAATTCTCCTGGGATAAAGTGCTTCACCATGTAATGCATGGACCAGCTGCAAGAGTTTTTGGCATGATAAGTAAGAAATGTCTTGCAACGGATTATTACACAAAATCCTGAATATCATTTCTACAGATAAACCACACCTTCATCAGCTCTGGATCATTCCAGGGTCCTTTATCAGACCTAAGACACCCATCTGGATTTGGGCATGAGCAGGTTCCTCCAAGAAAATCTGGCAATTGGCTGATCACAAACCAATGTACATATGAAGGAATTAACACAGTTTACTCAATAATCATACTTTGACAATATAGAAAATGACATTTTATCAACCATTCATATACCTGGGGTCTATGACTTCTGCTAAGTTGCTCTGGAATTTGTTTCCCAATACCTGTCAATTGAACAGAGGCAATCATTGTGAGTTCACATGACCCTTAAAGACAACCATGCAGATAATGGAAGTGTCCCTTTACATGAATTTTTGCTGTTGTCTTTGGATCAAGAAATCCTTTTGCAGTATTCCATAGAAATCTGAATCCGTTTCCAGCATTGACAATAAACATCTGGTGTAATGTCTGCAGAATAAAAAGTTATTAGCAAAGGATCAAATAGTTAAAAGGAATATAAAAAAAAATCATTTACTCTTCCAAGCTGAAAGTAACCTCTGGATAGTTGTCGCCATCTATCTTTTGCATGCGCATGACCAAATCATGGGCAAGTTTCCCAAAACTCCTCCAATTCTACATTATCACAGAAAAGATGTTGCATATCAAATATGGAATCTAATGAAGTTTAGGTTGAATATCAAGTAACTCAATACTGACCAGTCCTTGTACATCCAAGATTGTAGTAGATGAATCTATATGCCTCCTAGCTGCGATCGAACATGCTGGAAATTTTTCAACAAAAGTCCTTTCAAACCCTTGGATGTGATACTTTAAGAACCTTTCTATTGTGGTAACATTCATAAGTTTAGTAGGTTCAATCTTGCCAAGTCTTTCAATATAGACGGGTCGTCCCCCTCTGTCTACACCATGGTAACCATGAGGGTAATAACGCTGAACTTCCTCATATTCCTCATAGGCAAAATCCTAAACATTTCCAGAATATAAATCAGAATTTAGACATCTAAAGACAAGAACATGTGCCTAACTTTAAATTATCAAAAGCTGTTTGTCATGTATGCATTTAAAATTTGGGATGGCAGGAACACTAAAAGAAGACACAGAGAGAGATAGGCATAGAAATACATATCTGATACTGTTTAAGACTTCCTTAGGATTTTAAACAAAAGATTGTTGTAATTCATTCAAGAAACATAAAAATATGGCAGGGTAGAAGAGGGACAACCTCACTATAGTTTGACAAACTTTACAAATATTAGCATTAATGATGGAAGTACTTTTTTTTTAAGAACATATATGATAGCATTTGACTCTGAAGCCTTAAAGCAACAACAACATACCCAGTGTAGTCTCCACAAGTGGGGTATGGGGTAGAGTGTACACAAACCTTACCACTACCTCGAGGAGGAAGAGAGGCTGTTTCCGAAAGACCCTCGGGTCAAGTGTAGCAAATCCAAGTACAAAAAGTAAAAAAAAAAAAAGACATAGCCAATAACAAGAATAACAGCTCAAGTTCCACAAGAAATAGTGAAATAGAATGAATGGTGTCATGCAGTTTTCTCGAGAAGTATCAATCGAAAACCTGAATTGCAGAAATACAATTTTGGGTAACCACCATGTAACAAATATGATAAAGTTGATATAACACACCTAAATCCCAAATTAGGGTTGAGTACATGAATCTATCATTCCACCTGTCATGTCAAGGGAATTCATCCTAATATCAGGCACCATCAACCTACACACCCTTCCTTCTTTACCAGAATTGGGGCCAACAATGGTTTGCACATATGTAAATTTATCACAGCAATAACAGTGTAGCCACAAATTTTCCAACAATATCAGCTACAACTCAATCCCAAGCTAGTTGAGGTCATGAATCCTCATTATCATATGCTTCGTTTGAATCCATAATATTACAATATTCCATACTTAAAACTTATCTAACACTACGAGTTCTCTAATATGCTCTAATGATTATATACTAAGAGTACTCTATGAACAGTACTCTTCAAGTTGATATCACCTATACAGATTTTCAACTTCCATTATTCTTTATCTTTTGCTAAAGCTGTCTAGATTTCCAGATATTTTATACCTATTAATACTAATAGATGATTGTCTTCCATATAGAAAAGTTCCTAGTTTAACATCAATTGTTGAAATCAAATTATAACAATGTCATAGCTCCAGACAATTTACTCGCCACTTTGGGTAAAAGGTGGGGAAGGAATAAATACAATAAAAACAAGATAGGAAAGGGTCGTCAAATAAAATTTATATGCTGCATCGAGATATGATAGATTTCAACTAGTATTACATACAAAGAAGCATTAAAAATTGGAATGCTTGGGTACATTGGCTCCTTCAAGATGTTGCTATTGTTCTAAAGATGTCAAACAGTTACTTTAATCATTTTGAAAAAACTAAGCTATAAAAGATGTCCCGAAAATGTTTAGCAGGGGGATTTGATAACTTTATACCAACCATCATCATTTAGTGTACAGCTGGTGAGCAACAAAACTTGCTGTTTTCTAGCAAAAGCAAAATACAGCAACATGCACGCAAATTGTGTGCAACAGAACCTACCTCTATAATCGTGTCTACTCCTTGTTCTTTCCTCCAGTTGAGCATTTCAGACCACATTAGCATGGCCTTATCAAGGTCAAATTTCCTTGCTTTTAGGAACCTGAAATGGAAAGATGCTCTCAACATGAAAAAAGAAACAGCGTGACTAGAGAAACTGAATCATATTGTCTTACCGTGCATGAAAAAAGAAGAACAATTCTCTTACAGAAAAACATCTATTTTTCAAACTATTGTGAAGAACAACAACAATATACCCAGTGAAATCCCACAAGTGAGAGTATTGTGAAAGAACGAGTAGACAGGAAATTAAGCAAACAAATACGTTTGAAGAACAATTGTTAGAGAAATAAGATTTGATGATCAAGAGGAGAAAGAACTGTGTATAGGTACTTCCAGAAGATAAAATATCTGGAGCACCATTTAAATTATCCTGTCTGTCATCAAAGAAAACATGCTGCCATGAGAAAAAATTGAGATCTATTTCTTTTTTGCTATTGTTTAAGTTTCAGAATTCAAGTTCCACATTGGTACACAAAGAATAGGTCTGTACCAAAAATCATGGTCTCAAACCGATGGTCGCCATAAAGAAACCTCCTATTGGTAATTGATAGGATTTCACCAAAAAAAAAAAAAAGTTGTAAACATGAAAAACTAAGCTCAGTATCAAGCTTGCCAAATTCTTTAGTCTTTGTTGAGATGAATGCAAGAATTTTGAAAATAAATTAACCATTGTATTCCATGATTATTGCCTTATGCTTGTATTTAGACGAGAGACCCTAGGAAAAGTTTTAATTAGTCTAAAAATCTCAAAGAAGTCTATTTCTAATGCTCAAAAAGGCTATGTCTCAAATTATTCACAAGCTACATGAATTATAATCAGGAAAGTAATGTGAAATATTTGCAGCTAGATGATTTGAAGTTATATAGCCCACTAGGATTTGGATAATCAACAGATGAATTCTGTTTGTAAATGGATAGACAAGGATATATACTGATCTAGACAAGAAAACAACTAAGGTCGAGCATCTGTGTTCCTTAAATAGATAAAAACATGTGCCCACACCTTAGGTGTGATATCTGAAGTAATATGCTCATTCATGGAAACAATCTTATATATGGACAAAAAACTCATTAAAAGGTTTCTATTACCCGAATTCAAGACCCTTCCACCACCTGTACCTGATACTCTTAGGAAGAGACGTCATGCTTCTATAATACTTTTAAATAAAAAACTTCGGTACTCTTTCCTCTTTTTTTCCTTACCTCAATGGCAGTAAGTTAGATAATTCTTCTCCCTCAAATTTCTATGAGCAGTCAAAAGAAAAGAGAGATGGACTAAACTGCTTGTTCTTAAGCTCTTTATTGTCTTACTTTCTCAAGAGAAATGACCCTTCACATTGGAAACAACCAAAACTTATTAAGGTCTTTATTTTCCTTAAACCTCTAAATTTACTTTCAGGAAGATTAAGCTCAGATCAAGTAGCCAAAAAAGGTATAGGGTCCGATGACATCCAAATCAATCCCCCAAGATCATCCGATTCACCCACAGCATTGGAGGGTGGAGGCTCAAAGAACATGAATTTAATTAACAAAGGAAGAAATGTTCCATGAATCTTCCCAAGCTTCCTGTGCAACTGCATTTCGAAACTTCCTTAGCAATATATTTAAGAACCCCTCAAACATGTGTACTGTAGATTATTATCAACAATTTGAGTTACAAAACTACATCTACTATGAAGGCTACAGTAAAGTAACGCTAGTGACTATTTCCCCAACTGGATTCGATCGCAGAACTTTATGAAAGGCATGACCTTGCATTGCAATCACATTTGAGACTTTGCTTACAGACAGCACCTCCAAAAGAAATTTTTTGTATTGATGTTTCCTTTATCTTTTGCTTTACAGAGTTTTGTGTATTGATGTTTAATTTTTATTTGATGCAACAGAGAGCATAAAATACGGTTAATTTTTTTCAGCTGATCTGCAAGTTACCTCAACATAGTATGATAATCATCATGACGAGCCGGAAGGAGATCCTTTTCTATCAAGGCCTGGCGAAATGAATTCACTGCCTCCTCTTCTTTCTCGTCTCGAAAATCTTCCGTTGAAATGGAAGCAAATCGGCAATGAGCGACTCGTTTACTACGTCTTTTGAGCGAATGCGTTAGCTTTGTAGAAGCACTCATTGCCTTTTTTTTCAAAGATCTGATTCGAGTTCTTCTCTTCTCATCCTCAGATGCCTCAAAATAATATCTTTTTGTTCTTTCGTGATCGTGAATCCCAACAATTTCTATATATAAAAAAAAAACATAAAAAAGCAAAAGGAATCGATTCAATTCTCAAATTCATTAAAATCCGAATCAAAAATACGTGCAGCTGAATCCAAATTTGACAAGAAAAAAAAAACCTGGCATTATGTTTCTCAAATCCAAATTAATCCGTGATTTTGCATAAACCAATCCAGTTCTTCAATTTTGAATTATATCGTGAATCTGCAGAAATCAACATAAAATTTCAGATCTTCAACCAAATCATTCCCGTAGAGAAAAACTGGATTAAGGATCGGGATAAAATCATAAAACCGAAACGTTTTTTACATGATTAACAAGCAATTCATCCATTTCATGTGTATACCTTAGGAACACGGAATGTAGATCATCAATTGAATTCTCTCTCTCTCTAGCCTTTTGCTTCTATACAGTGTACGTACGTGTATATAAATATATTAGCTAACTTTGCTTTGTGGTTACTTCTCTCTTCAAAGTGTATATATATATATATATTTGTGTGTTGTGGGCAAAGTATAAATCTCGTGAATGCGTGGATTACGTTACTTTTTCTTTTACGAGGAGGAAGAGGAAGAGGAGTGTTTCTCTCACTAGGATTTATTGTGTTTCTCTCTCTAGAGAGATGGGTATAAGGCATTGGAATTGTCATTAAAAAGATGGAAGTAGCGTAAAACGGCCGCGTCGGTGGTGGTGGAACAATTGCTGTGAGTTCCGCCACATTTTGCCTTTTGGCGCCTGCTTTTTTGGCACTTGTTGTCAATTTTCAGGACCAACTAAATAAGTTTCGATTAAATCTGGATCGCGCACCGCAGTGCCTATTTAGGAGTAACGCTCCCAATAGAATTTTCTTCATATCTAAAGCTTGAACTCCAGACCTCAATTCATGTTGTTTTTAATATACACTAACATATTTGATGAAACACGAAATTTAAGAAAAAAATATTATATTTTATCAAATTATTCTTATTTGAATATTCTTCTATTAGTAATTACTATATATTGTAACAAATGGTTTGATCGAGGTTATAATAGCGTAATTTTTTTTAACTATTATTTAAATCTAAAGTAAGTGATATAAAATATTTACTATTAAAATAAAAGTGAGGATGGAAGAGCAAGAGACATGCTTTTTTGGAGAAATTTCTTCTTTCCTTGTTCTCGTTATTCAATATTCACAATATTACCTTTTTTATAGATTAGATTTGACTGTCCTGTTCAAATGTTTTTATGTTTTAATAGGATTATAATAATTTGTTATGTCTCAATAGGACTAGAAATAATTTTCTTCCCTAATTATTATAATTATATAACTATCATAAACATGATTTATCTTATTTATTTCATTATGTACAAAAGAATTCAAAGTATGAGAATCAAACAATTCAAGTTTTGTCTCGATTCAAACATTTTTCCTTAGCCTTTTCTTAGTAAAAAAAACTTACATGCTATTGAAATTAAATAAGAAGTATTACTGCAGATAAAATTATAGTTAAATATATTTTAAAAAAATAATAAAAAATATATATAGAACTGTTTGACTTCATAATAGTAGTATAATATAATGTCACAAAAATGGAATAATAGAGCATTTTTTCCTTAATAATTATTTAAATTTCTATTTTTTTGTTTTAAAATTTTCCAGTGCCTAACGTAGTAGTACGGCTTTAGGTACATCGTTGGCAAGCAAAGGTCCCACTCCCAGGGCTGACTTTTTCTTTTTTTGCATATTTCCGTTTGTGCCGTTCCGTTAAGAAGACGAACTTTTTCAAAATAAAAATAAAATAATATTTCAACTATATTTATTATTATTATTTCACTTTATAGTTTAAAATATTTATATATTATCTCATTAATAATTTCAAATCAAATACACCTTAATACATATATTTTGATACGGGATCTACTAAAATAGGGAGAGAGGCAAGCAAGATAGTACATATATTTCAGTTACATGTGAATTATAGATACACAAAGAGTGGCGTGCGAGAAAGTCATGTGAATCTATTTGGATACAATGTATCTAAAACAAATTACACCTAATTTTGACATCATGACTCTGAGGTACATGTATCTAGACAAGCAAATACATATATCCAGAGTCCAAAATCTGATAAAATTCATAATATTACAAATTAACGTAAATTCAAATAATTAACTTCTAAACTAGTGAAATTTCTGTAAGTTACCCAAAAAAAACTTTTATTGATCCAAAAATAAAGTATCCTAGCAAAATCTTAATAACTCAACTAGCTAACTATCTGAATTTTCACCTCGTTAATAACAAGTTTGATTCCCCAAAATCCCCTACCCCTACCCCAATTACTTTTAAAAAATAAAAAATAAGAAATAAAGTATGATCCCATGCTAGATTCAAGCATATGGCGTAGGGGCCAGCCTCATACCTAAATTATGCTTTGTTTCTGTAAATTCCACTTGCATTTGTTAGGTTTCTGGATTTAATTCTTATCTCTTATGTAGTATTATTTCCCTTCACAATCTCTTTTATAATTAAAAATAAATGATACCTTTATATGTATAATAAAGAACTATTAATCTTAAATATTATATTTTATTTTTAATGACATGATTTTTATATAGCCACATCAATTTCATGGTAGGTTTAGAATCACACATTCAAAAATCTCTTATTCTTTTTTAAACTCTTAAATAATATAAAGTTCACATAAGATGAAAAAAAAAATGTTTTAGAAAGAAAAGAAACAGGTTTAGGACAATCTTAGGAAATATTTTAGTGTTTGGACTATTTATTGGAAGAACCTTTTTTGGTTAATGTTGGTGAAAGTTGGAAAAAAATGGAGAAACATCATGTTTTAATATAGAAAAATACACTGTTTCTAGACTAAAACATGTCATTTTCAGTCTTGTAACTTTTTTATAAAACTTATATTAAAGTTAGGCTGGCTCCTTCTTTAATAATAATAAAAAAATAAAATTAGTACTCTCTTGACCTTAATTTAAATTGTTAGTTTAGTGAGTGGAATCATACATGTAACAAACTTTGTGATGCAAGATAACATTATTGCATTATAAGATCTGTTAATTATAATACTAATATATAGTAGGAGTTAGGACTATTAAATATTTAAATTAAACAAATGATTGAAAATTAGTACTTGTTATCTTATCGAAGCCTTTTCTTTTCTAGAAACTTAGATAATCATTTATTGAAAATTAAAAAAATTGATGGATTATACTTTTGTGCACATGGGGTAGGTGTCACTCTAATTATGCTATGTGCGTTGGATTCTTTAATATATTCAATTTATATCTCTAAATGGAAGGTAATTGGCTCTTTTTTCTTTGGTAGGTCATGACGTTTATAATTTTGTTTTAATCATTTAACATAGGTATAGAGTTGAATTGAATTCACAGTTTGCATATGTGAAAAAAAACCAAAAAAGTCGTGAGGATGTTTTTTTTTTCGATATAATAAAAAACACTAAAAATATTTAAGTCTGTCAAGATCAAAATTCCATTTTTTTAAATTGTATTCTCCCATACAAGCAAATCTTCTATATGCATGTGACATTTATTTGTGAAATAGTTTGTGCAATAATTTGCCTTTTTCTGGAAAAAAAATAATCAAAACTCAATATTTGCATTGTTGAACTCAATTAGTTTTTTCATACTTCTTGTTGTTGAAAATAAGTAATAACTATTGGATCGTATTCACTCATAAGAAGCGTTAATTAGCCCGTTAGTTCGTTAGTTTGACTTCATCCTTAACCCTAATCCTTATGAATAAATACACCATTTGGGTGTAGAAAAATAGAGTTTTTCCACATTAGATGATGGTTAAGTTTAGTGAAACACTAAAATATTTTGTATCTTTAAAGGATATCTAGGTTGTGGACAAAGAAAGTTCATCTATTTTGTGAAAATTCCTGACGATTGATAATGCAAGTCATGATTTTTACACATCCGCTTTACTATGGAGAAACTCCAAAAAAATCTCCTAGACTAATATTTACAATTCAAATATTACCCTTGCAAATACATAATTTTTTTATAATTAAAAAATTCACATATCTTAATTGAGTGTTGTTCAACTTAAAGAATGATAGGTTTATCTACTCCTTTTTATTTGAATACCAAACATTTTGACCCGACATATATACAAATTACTTGAAAGTATAAATATAATTTTATTTGAGAAAACAATGAAATATAAATCATATGATTGCAAAACCTGTAATTATAATTATTGCTTTTTCTTGACTCGTGCAATGTGAAATGGTACTCGAATATGTTGGATTTGGTCCCTCCAGCCACTCAAAAACATTTATTGTTGGACTAATTTTAATGCAGGGACTATTTTAATTAAAACCTTTTATGAAACGGGTCCTTAATCAATACGTATATTTTGCTTTTCCTGCATGCATTCATATCAATTAAATATTGTATATTTATATAGTACATACTCTAGTATTTCATCCATAATATCTCAATGATGATATTTAAATATAAAAGAGTCAAAAATATTTTTAAATTATATAAAATTAAATAACAATATTCACATTTAATAGTTTGATCTAAAAATATATTTATTGTCAATAATTTAGTCTAAAAATGCCTCTATTTTACGTAATGCTTCAAAAATATATAATACTTTTTAAATACATTCTTTTCCTAATGATGATTTTTTTTTTAATTAGAAATGTTTATCCTACTTCAATTCAAAAAATAAAAATAAATAATATATATATATTTTTTTTTTCTGCATCATTAGGAAATTTTTAATTTATCTAAACAAAAATTAATGATGAGTTACTATAATCTTATGTATATGACTTATATTATCAGTTTAAATGATAAATAAATTTATTCTATCTTAATTGATAAAATTAGATTAAGAAAATGAAAAGATTATTTTCTTCGTATTTATTAGATAAAGTAATTTTGAATTAAAAGAAACAAGAATAAGTTCTTTAATAGTAACATTTTTACTAGTAACAAAATATGTTTAAAAAGAAAAAATACTGATAGATTTATTAGAAAAAGACATTTTGACCCGTTAAGTCATAATAAGGACAATTTTAGACCAAACTATTAATAGTACGGACATTTTTTAAACTATTTATAACGACATAAACATTTTGAACCAAACTATTATCTTAGGCATTTTTATTCAATATTGCCCTTTTGACTCAATTGCTTTGGCTTATGTCAAGAATTTTGAACCTTATCGTTTTATCATGTTGAAGTTCAACATAATGCATCGACAATTGAATCTTAACTCAGTTTGTATAGTCTTGCAGGTTGTTACACTTACTTCCTCTAATAGCCTAATATTTTTACTCTTGGGGCTTACGCCTCAAATTCTAGGACTTATGCCTTATGAATCTATGTCCGAAGCATTTTTGATACCCGGCTCAAAACTTATCCCAAAAATGTTTTGAAAAGATTGGTGGCAATAATTAGCATCATTAGTTTATGGTTAGAGAATAAATGTATGAATTATGAGCAATCATCAATAATCAGCAAAACATTTAGAATAATTGAAATGCAATCAATTTATTTTTTTTAAGACTGGTAAAGCCAAAATGGATTCAAAGTCCAAAGATGCTTCCATTTGTTGTAGAGTCACCAGCCACTTGATGATCCTAAAGTCAAATTTTCTAGTACATGGGACAAAAGACCGGTGCAACGATAATCCAAAAATTGCTAGGCTTATTATTAAAAAATGATGTCTGTTATAAAATATTATAGTGTGGATATCCACTACACCAAGAAGTTACTCTCACCCATTATCTCCATTACTTTCCTCCATTATGAAGATAACCATAACCTCCATAACCTCCAACTTTATAACACCATTATTCTTGTAACCTTTCACTTTCATAACCTCCTCCATTATATTCATGTTAATGTCATGTTTATGACTAACCCTTTGTATGCCTCTATGTTACACTATAAATAGAGGCAAGGGTTCATATTGTATAGACTTGAAGACTTGGAATAATAAGAAAAGCTTTCATCTCTTGTTTTCCTATTTCTATTGCTATCATCTTTTATATTTCTTGTCTTGTTTTACTTTAGTTTTACAACACGTTATCAGCACGAATGTTCTACCATTGCAGGATTGAAGCAAAGTAAATAAAAGAAGGTAAATTAATTGTGTTTATTTTTCTCTCAGAAACAAGGTAAATTATTGTGGAATCTATTTTATATTTTACTTGTGAACAAGGTGAATGATTAATATAATTGTTAATGTGCATTTCTTTTTCCACCAATATACTTTCTTTTG
>JAJOOR010017819.1:0-15273 GCA_036250505.1 Solanum acaule
TTTGTAGTATGACATCAAAGTTGCTTACTAGATTTTAGACTTCAATTGAACAATATATATGAGTGGTATCTGAACTACCTTGATTGATATGCCCGAGAGCCTGCTACAGCCCAAACGTGTGCGGTAATCTTAGGTACTGAGGGTGGAGTAGAAGGGCTTTAACTGTGTGTCATAGTTGAGATTTGCACCTTAGACCTCTAACTTAGTATTTCTATGGCTCAACCCATTAATCATCCTTTTGGGAACAGGACATCTGCACACATATGCTAATAAGTGCATTCTGCTCTGCCAAAACTCAATTGTTGCTCATATGTCTAGTTGCTAATTTCTTCCTAGACATTCTCTTCGTTATAGCTTTCTTCATCCGTCTAAAGATGTGCATCTTTGAATTTTTTTTTATCAAGCTGCAATGCTCTACAATGATTTGGCTGTCTTGGCAGGGATGAATTTTCGCAAAAAGAACAGTTGAACAATGCAACTTCAAATGCTGTTAATGCTAAGGTTCTCTTGTTAGAGAGAATATAACTTAACCGAAAATACTAACAAATAATAAACTGTGTACACCTGTTAAAATAAATTTAGCTCTCCACATTGCAAATACAACTTACTAGCATATTTGGTCCCCTGAGTATCACCATAAGTATAAGTTGATCCTTTATGAATCAATGCTAAAGCTTGGACCTCTAAATAACATCAAGTCCAACACTGGATGGAAATCCCATAACTAGTCATGTTACCCAACCACTCCATTACAAGGGAAAGGAATATATTCCTTTTCCAGAACCCATTCCCAAATGAAGAGAGCTCTAATGGATCATACTGTTACCCAGACTTTCTGCTTGATGAACTCTTTCATCTGCCACACTGTCCGTTTGGATTGGCTTAAAAAAAGTAGCTTTTAAGTCAAAATAAAAAAGTCAAACTGAAATGACTTTTAAGTCAAAAAATAAAAAGTAGGGGGAGACCTACTTTTGGTTTTTAACTTATTTTAAGTCGTTTTAAACTTATTTGAAGTCATTTTTGACCTTGACAAACACATCCTAACTTATTTTAAGTTATTTTTTTATATTTGCCAAGCACTTCTAGGGTCAAAAACTGTCTTAAAAGTAGGTTTGACCAACTTTTAAGCCAATCCAAACACCCAAATCCTTTTCCAATGGCCTTGCTTTGTAAAACTGAGAAAACCAATTTTGATCTGCCACGAAGATTATCCGTTCCACATCTACACAACCAACATAGGGCAGTTTGTTGCTGTAGGCAAGGCTGAATCACTCGGAAACATGAAATTTATCATTGTGAATTTCCTTTTCCGTGCAGTGTTCTCAGTTTGTAATGCCAGAGATAAGTTTTCCTGCTGCTAATATTTTCATGTTTTGATCTAAGGAAATTTAGACTTGCAATTGTCAATTGCAACTATAGAAAGAACCAAAATTTCTTATCCAAAGCAAGGATTTTATGTTTGGGTTACTTAGCATGGCTTCTGTTTAGAGTTCTGAAAGGAATTCAAAGTGGCATATATCTCCTTCCAATTTGTAGTCATTTGACTGGCAACGAGTTGGCAATCCCAACTTTAACATCACATTCTTGATGTGATAAGTGTTCAAGTTTATTGTATTCAAAGGGGCCAGTGCATTAGCAGTGATACATGAAAAACGGGCACAGGGGTACCAAATAATTCCTTAGATTTTTGCCCTGATGGCTTCCTTCTTTACTGTTTGTCTTCAATAAAAGTTGTAGTGACCCTTACCATGAAAAACAACTTCTTTTTACAACACATAACTCTAATAGAAATTTAAGTTTGCTCCGTTATGCCAGAGACAAAATGCTTAGCCACAAATCTTCCATGTGATAGTCTGACACTTGATAAAAGAAGTAGTGATAGTCTGATAGTTGTCATAACATTTCTTCTTGCTAATATGTTTAGAGTGAGCATTGTTTTACTGCAATGTATCCTGCAGATGGGCTTTAGTAGAATTGAGTTACTTCTGGCATTGGTATAGAGTATAGACTATTGGTTAGTTATTTGAAGTGTAATGGTTGTTATGATGACTGTTGGTGAAATTTATTGGATAATGTGTAAGTAATATCACATGTATATGGTCACCCATGTCCCAGGGAAAAAAGGCAGTGGCTACGTAGCATTTCAGAACTTTTGGAATAAGTGAACAATAAACTTCCAAAGGCAATTGTTATACTCGAAGTTCTTTGTGTGTAGCTGACTTAAGGAAGAAGAAAACAATAATCTTCTAATCCCATTTTCTTACTCAAAATGTGTTTTTTTGGGCCATGCATTTTGTGGGAGGGTGTTTTTCGTTTGGTGGACTTCAAAAAGGATTTTGGTTTTATCAAATGTGTTTCTTTATTATCTGTATTCCTTAAAGATTGTTTAGAAAAGTTTAATAGCATAAGTTTTAGAATGTCTTCATTTTGATTTCCCTGTATAATAGTACTGCCCATGTCTTGTACTCCCTCCGTCCCCTTTTACTTGTCCACTAATACTAAAAATAATTTACCATTATATACCTGTTTTAACCTATTACTAAGAATTATTCATTTCCCAATGCATTTCTTGAAACATTAAATTTATTATATTCAAAGGGTGATATAATAAACTCATCATTCTATTAATTAATAATCTGTAAGAGGGAGTATTGTCTAGCTTTGACTTAATTATTTTTTGATAAAGTTGTATTTGATTGAATCATGTATTCTTTAGCAGATTGCTGCCTTACTTTGTTTTCTGAAGCCTTGCCTGATTATTTCCCTCCCTTGTTGTCGTATAACAGAGGCCTATTATTATAAGAAACAACATCCATTTTTGAATGGTGGGTAGTCTTTGGCCTCATCCTTAAAACACATTATGCAGACAGATTATGTGATGTTGTCCTATACAAATTCAAAGATAAGATTGCATGATACTCGTACAAATTCAAAGATAAGATTGCATGATACTCTGTTTTCACTTTCTTTTCATTTCTCCTGCTTTTTATTTGCCTTGCATTGTTTCCCTATTATCCAGACACAACATTGAAAAACTTCTGTTTTTGACGATTCAGAAAAAATAAAGAAGTGACAAGTTTTTGTGAGTTGCTTTTAGTTTGGGCAATTGAGCCCTCAGTTTCTTTTTTCTGGAATTTGTGTTTCTGATAATAGCTTTGCTGCATTGTCTGTGGAGTGTGGATATGCGGAGAAACTGCAGACACTAAAGCCTACGTTTGTATTTGACCTCTATAGTAAATTCTATGCTATGTTAGATGCTTTATAACAGTGTTTGATAAGTAGCCTGTTTCAGAACTTGTTCACACTCAAATTTCTAGGTTCTTACTCTTTGTTTGGATTGCAGATGTTTCATTTGATGCCAACACCCCAAGGGAGTTTCTATGTATTGAATGACATATTCCGGTTGAACTATGCATGAAGAAGGGTACCGGGTTGAATTGTCTTTTGTTCATGTTTTCTTTGATTGAACAAATTTACTGAATATATTCTAAGAGTTTGGAAGGCATTGTTTCAAAAGACTGGTTTGCTGGTTGTGGCTTGATTAGTGATCAATGGATTTAACTTTATTAAAAAGCTTAATGATATCTTCCTTGTTGCAAGATATTATATGCTTTAAATGTTGATGCTTCTAAGTCTCACTTTATCTCTGTCTGAACTCTATGATGGATGTTCTTATCATTTTCTCTTTGTTTGGATTGCCACCTTTAATAGTTTAACCTGATGACAAGTTTTGGGTAATTGAGAGAAAGTTTGTACTGAGAGAGGTTTCTTACCAACAATTTTGGGGTAAAGAGTGGAGATGTTTTTCTTAATAAAAAATATACCAGTAGGAAGATTGAAATGGATATGTTTAGTTTTGAAAAGTTTTGGCACAAACAATTCGTGTTGATTCTCGTGGTAAAGTTTCTTCCAACTCAATTACATATTTCTATTTGCCATTTTGTTTCAGGAAAGGTGTAACCTTTCGATTCTTCATCATTTGGTGGCCAATTTCTTGTAAAAACAGAAAAAGTTAGAATAACATTGTGTAAAAGCAAAGAATTTATTTTAATGCATGTTTGTGGGGAGAATCAGAATGTTGATCTCGAAAGCAACCTACTTCGTGGTTCTGAACATCAAAATCAAAAGCAGCAGCCCCACTAATAGACACAAGGTTTGTGGTCTAAGCAAAGGATAAATTGTGAAATCCGAATACCTTCACTTAGTAACCTTGTGTATAAATTCCACCAGGGTATCCACCCAAAGCAAACTAGAAAAACTTTGAGTTTCTTGGGAATTCAATAGCCCCATTACTATACTTTTTCTAAGTCTTGTACCAACGATCGATCAAATCCAAAAGGGGATTAGGATAATATAGCGTTTAGTGAGAGGAAAATGTCTGATTGGGGTCCAGTGTTTGTGGCGGTGGTGCTGTTCGTCCTGTTAACGCCGGGTCTGCTGGTTCAGGTGCCGGGTCGCAGCCGATTTGTTGAGTTTAGCAACTTTCAGACGAGTGGAGTGTCGATATTGCTTCACTCACTTGTCTATTTCGCCCTCATTTGCATCTTCTTATTAGCCATTGGCGTTCATATGTACACGGGCTAAACTCTTTACTGGAATCATAGTGTGATCATCATGCTCCACCATTGTTTTGCTACTATTTGTGTTGCGTCAGAATTGGTTGTCTTTTATTTATTTTTTTGCTTTTGCTTCTTTCTCTCTTTTTTACCATTCAAATTTCAGTTCAAATGTATCATGTGTTGGGAAAGCTCTAGTTATCAATAAATGATCTTTTTAAAGAGTAATTTAAGTAGTCTTTCTTACACTCCTGATTTCAAACAAGCGGAACACACCATGTGAACGTTGATTGTTGCGTGGGGCCATAGTGGCAATTCATGCTTGTTGAATTGCATAATTTTAAAAAATCAGGAATCATTATTCACTTGGCAAAAACGGCTATGCTCAAATTCAATCATGATTTAGCAATATGCAATTTATTAGGGGATATTAAGTGGGAAAATTCTAGCTTGTTGAACTATTAAATTCAATAATAATATTAAAAAGTCACCAATAATTGAGTCAATTCATCCACTGAATTAAAAAAAGAAGAAAAAAAATCTTAGCTGTCGAAAGGAAACAAAAATGAAATCATCAATCAAACCGGAGAGTGATATAAATTAAAGTAATGAACTGCAGTGCAGTGGGAATACAAAAGTAAATGTTGGAAAAGGAGGTCACTCAGAGTAGCAAAGGATGAATTAAGCATAGAGATGTATATTGAGAATGACAAGGAAAAGCATAAGAAATAAACCAAAGAAGAGAGTGTGAAGCAACATAGAAACGATACTGGTCTTCATATTCATGAAATCGACAGGCCTATGTTTTCCTGGCATTTGAAATATAAGTCCTGGACATAGAAATCCAAATAGCGCTGTTGCTATGATCGGAGCTGCCCAATCCTTCATCCTGTTTTGATTTGTGAGATCCAACCCTTCAAATTAAATACAAGGAAGAAAAGTAGCTTTAATAAGTAAAAAATGATTTTCAGAATCCCATTCCCCCGACAACTTTTACTGTATTTTCTTATTACTACTACTAGTGGTGTGTTAGTTGGGGTTGGATAACCCCAATCATGCATCAATAATTCACTTAATACTATCATATTTTACTCGCTTCTTTTTAACCTTTGTTTGCCTTTGCACTTTCGGCTTTTAACAGCTCACATATATAATGTTTAAATTTGTTTCTTCTACTTTCTTTTTTGTGTATTTTTTCTATTTTTGTAACTCTTTAATTTCAATTGTCATATGAATATTTAAGAACCATAAAATTAAAAGAACATATTGATATATTTTAAATATCTTTAATTTAAGGCCATAAAATTCAAAGTCTTCTTTACTTTTTAATTTCGTATCAAATCAAAATCGAACAAAACAAAGAGTATAGTAAATGAAATTTGATTAGACAGCACATATAGGTCGTTGTAAAAAGTAGAGAAATTAAAGGAAGAGGTGAAAGTGAAAAAAAGGGATAAAGGAAAAGGGTGATGTATTCACATTATCCGACCACCTCATGGGAAATTAAATCTTCCCATACCGTGTTGTGGCATCATGTCTCTTGACTCTTACTAGGAACAAGTAAAAGTGTCAAAGAGAATGGAAAATAAGTACAAGTGTCTATTAGTCTCTTAACAAAGGCTAATAAACATCTTAACTAAAATTAGGGGATCATTAAATGGGATTTTGGGGGCATCTATGCAACTAGAAAAAAGGCAGAGTTATCAACTTACCAAAATATGAGGACACAATAGTAAATTTGGCATTCTATTGTTTCATAGTAGTACTTTTAAACAAGAAGGGAAATAGAAAAGTCCACATTTGTGTAAAACTTTAATCAACTCGACGGAAATTGTTTCTTAACAAATTAAAAATATTTAAATCAATTTGGTGGAGGTTATTCACTATTCAAAAATATTTTATCATCCAACCCCTCCTGTTATTTCTCTATAACCTTTATCAAATACTAGAAACAAATTAAAAATAATATTTAAATCAACTTGGTTCCTATTCAAAAGTATTCTGTCATCCAGTCCTCTCATGTTATTTCTTCACCTTTAATAGTAACTTTTATAAAAACTTTATATCCCACTTTTAAAGGTTTTTCTTGGTCCTCTGATTTAAATTTCAGCAGAATATGTTCTTCTGCCACAATGTGCTTGAGCAAAAGCCTTTTTTTTTTTTCTACATAAAGTTGAAGGGGTATGTTATTCATCACCAACTTATAATACAAAATGGGGTAAAATTAAATTTACTGTTTTTCAATATTTTGCCCTCCTCCATTTACTTCCTCCCAAATATGTTTAGCAGCTAGGATAGAAAGAAAGAAACTGAAAAGAAAATTGTGTCTTCCCTTTTGGTGCCTCTTCAGTAGATAATAACCTACCGTTTAATAGGATTAAATAATAATAATTGATATGAAAATACATATTAATTAATAATAATTAAGTTATAAGACTTTATTACGTAAATAATTCATATTTTCCCACCATTTTAATTCATATGAATGGATTTATCTAGACACAAAATATACGGGGAAAAAAAACTATTGGAATTTCTGGCTTTAAAAGTATCATTAACACTCATTCAATAAAAATATTTTTTAATATATAGCATTTGTGATTTAAATTTGAAACCTCAATATAAATTTTGAATTTTTAAATCACTATTCACGTGTTCAATATCTACATATCCGATGCATCTTTTTCCTTCGAATAATTTGTTTTTTAATTTAGTCTTGACCCGGAAAAAATTGTCCCCTCCTTATTTCTATTTCGTTGCTGTACTTTTTTTAAAAAAATTCTCTCTCTTCCTTTTATCTTCTTGTGAAGCATGATTAACTCAAGAAATTGCCGAAAGTAAATTACTCCCTGTTTAGCGTTTCTAGGCTATGGTATTTTACTCTTCTTATTTTATTTTAAAATAAATAGTGAATATAATTTTAAGAAGAATTAATTTTGTTCTTTCAAAATTATTTTTTATTTACATAATAATTAAGAAGCAATAATTATATATTAAAAAATTAAAAATAATAATTAAGAATTAATAATTATATATTAAAAAATTAAAAATAAGATAGTAATCTTTTTAAAATTATGAATGAGTAATTTTTGAATGCCAAAATTAAGAATACCACTTGTGTTTTGGGAGGAGGAATTATTTTCATTTTTTTAATAGAGTACATAATAAATGGCTTTACGTCTTGTGCTCACAAGTAGATCCAAAAATTCCTCGTGAGTAGTGTCCTTGTCATACGTATAGAGATAATATCATTAATGGTCACTTAACTATAAAATTATTTCTTAAAAGTCATTCAACTTTAGTTTTAATTCAAAAGTGACTCAACTATGAGTTTTTCTTTTAAAGGTCATTTAACTTTGATTTTTGACTCAAAAGTCACTCAATTATGAAAGTTTTACTTATAAAGTCACTCTATTTATTTAGTTGATTTTTCTTTAAAATTTGTTGATATTCAATTTTTATTTAAAACTAAATTTTAAGAAATTAAAATATATTTAATTAAACCATATTTAGAAATTAAATCCCTCTGCATACCGTTGATTTTTGTATCATTTCAAATTTTAATGAAAAATTAATTAAATAGATAGAGTGACATTGTAAGTAAAACTTTTATAGTTGAATGACTTTATGTAGGGATGGCAATGGGGCGGGACGAATGCAGGGCAGGGTGAGTTTAAGGCTATGCGGGGCTGGGCGGATTTAAGGTTGTGCGGGACGGGTGGGATGCGGGGCGGATTGAAGTGAGTTATATGTGGGGAGGGGCGGATTGTGGGTATATGTGATTTCATGTGGGTTCAAACCTAATTTTAACTTCTTACATGTTATAAGAGTGATAGAGCATTATTTATTAAAATAATTTCTTTAAAACTACTAAAATATTTAAGATAGTAAATAAAAATAGTTCAATAAAAAATAATACAATTTCTTACATGTTTCCAATTGACCTCTAAAAAATAAAAATTTTAAGTCACTATCCTATTAAATTAATACAACTTAATAAAAAAATGAATTTCTTTTTATGAATTTTATTTTTATTATCAACTAGAAAAAAAGTTGTTATGCAGTGCGGGATGGGGCAGATTAAAAATTATGTGGGTTAAGCTCAATCCGCTCCATTGTCATCCCTAACTTTATGAGAGAAAAATCCATAGTTGAATGACTTTTAGATTAAATATCAAAGTTGAGTGACTTTCTGAAGAAAAAAAACTCATAATTAAATGACTTTTTGAATTAAAAATCAAAATTAAGTGACTTTAATTAAAAGTCTATAGTTGAGTGAGCATGTATACGTATACTAATGTTAAGTAGCGACTAAACTAGACGTTTCCTCCATCTTCCTTTCTTTCTTGGCAGCGTTCTCCATAAGCTACACCTACCTATTTTGTTTCTAACCCCTTTCTTCCACTGCACCAGAAATAAATAGCTCTCTGTTAATGGCGGACTGGGGGCCAGTGCTCATCGGAGTAGTACTCTTCATACTGCTGCAACCTGGGCTTCTATTTCAGATACCGGGTAATAACCGTACTCTCGAATTTGGGAGCATGAAGACTAATGGAAAGGCGATTGCTGTTCATACTCTTATTTTCTTTACACTCTATGCTATTCTCATTCTCGCTGTTCATGTTCACATCTATACTGGATGATCCTGTAGTAACACTACTCCAGATCTTCTCCCCCTTTTATGCTACTACCATTTTCACTAATCCAACTTGTAAGCCCTATTTTCTCACTGAACTTAAGATCTGTTTCTTTGTAATTTTGTTTTCAAGCGGAAATATCAGAATTCCTCACGTTTATTATAGTTATTATGCCCTATTTAATTTGCCTGCTGTTTCTCTTGCTTATTCAAATGGGTTTGTGTGTCTGAATTTGGGATCTCTTTTAACTATATTCCGGCCTCTCGAAATCTAAAGAGCGGTGTGGGTGAGACAGTAAGCCGCAGTAGAGTAGGAGTATAATCGATTCTACCATTATTAATTCGTATAGAATTGACAGCTAGTTTAATTAATTAGCAGCTAAGCTGTACTAGAGTTGGAGTATAATCGATTCTATAATTTAGTAATTCGTTTATAGCTGACGCCTATCTTAATTAATTAACAACAGAAAATGACTAGTGATCTCATTTCAGCGTTCAACTTGCTTCACCATCAACTGGTAGGTTAAGGTTCAAGTCACGCGGAAGGGTAATGGTAACCCCATTGATCCTCTTGGATGGGGAAAACAATTAGCTATAGACTGCTTCAGTGTAAACTGACGGATTCCAGAGTAGTAATTGAATTTCTTGGTAGCAATTTAAAACGGATTCTATGCAGGACTCAATTTTCGTGCTCGATTTCTTGGACCAGAGATATATGCCATTATTCCCGTATGATTGATAGACTAGGGACTATTTTCGTATTTGTTCAACTTCCAATTTACTCCTAAATTAAGTTTTTTTATCCCCCAGCTCGTATTTTGGTGCTTAAATTTAATCGTTGAGATCTGCAACCCATTGCTTGCGCCTTGAGAACAGAATGATTCTGTCTTTTCTTCTATTAGATGTACTACAATATTAAGTAAAGCAGATATGCAGGATGTTGCATTTTGTCTAAAATGTGTATATATCATGTTCGGTGTAATAAAATAGGTAAAGGAAAAAAAAGAGAGATTCTGAATTATGAACCATCATGTACTGAGAATATGATGAAGTGGTCCAAAAACTTGTTCCTTTCATTTGATACACATTTTGATATAGAAGGCACACCACTTTGTCAGAGTGTTTCAGAAGATCAAACTAGTTCAACAGAAAAGAAACATAGAGAAAAAGTTGATAAAACAAGAATTCCCTCTTCTGCAAAAGCTTTCCAAGAAGAGATGAAAATTTGGCTGGAGCAGCAGAGGCCACGAAGAAAACTCAAATGCTGCCTTTATTGCTAGTAGTATCAACCGGATCGTATGTGAACACCAATTGCAACTATCAAGATTGTATATATACAGAAGAATAAGATGGCATGAACTAGGATGGAAATCCCACTTGTGTACATGTTCCCGAACTCAATCACCCGAGTCCTTGCTGGTAGCTGGAATAGCAATCCTGGTGACAGTAAGATGAACATCGCCACTGCAACCACCACTGGCCCCCAATCTGCCACCATATTTATTTCAAGTATCGGGTCTTTCTCGCTCTCTCTCAAAGAAGTACTCAAATGTCTGAGCTTTAAGTTTCTCTCTGTTGAATTTAGATGTGGTGTTTGCAAAATTGTAGCAGCAGATATAATGGAAATGTAAGTGATTTTGCTTAGTGAAGAAGGAGAAGGGGATATACTAAACTTGAGGGTTAAAAGCAAGCATTTGTGTTTTAAAGGGGAAGAAAGGTATGAATTGTGTTAGTGGGATTTTTTGCTTTATGGAAGTAGACAGAAAACACCAACTTTGTGTTTAAGTTTCCGATTATTGAAGAACGCGCAAGCCTTTCTTTTGCCTTTGCTTTTCAAATTTTATCACATAAAATTCATCAAGGTGGGGAGACTTTAAAAAAGAAAGGTGGTGCTGGTGCTGGTGCACGTGGAAAGCAGAGAAAATGCCAAAACTTTGTGCGTTTACATTAATGCAAAATGCTTTAATTTAGCTTATTTATATTTGAAGGATGATATCTGATTACATTACAGTTAATACCTCAGCTGCTAATCAGTCAAACTTAGGAATGTTTAATTTGTATCTTTGTCCATGACAGATGAAAAGAACTAGGAGGAGGTGCCCACTGTGGATTTGCCTTTGTTTAAACCGCGTTGAGCAAAGAGGCCACATCGTCTCATGAGTCATGGTCTTACAAACTGGGGGCTTGCCGTTCTAAAGAAAATGCATCTTCACAAGTTTTTCAACTTTTATGCGCATTGTAATTTCTCACATGTCAAGTTAACTTACCGGTAATAACAAATAGTAGTAGTTGTTTAAAATTACATAAGACAAACATGATTAGATAACTTGAAAAATAGAGTCCTCTAGATTTTGACGCGTGCTGCCGTTTGATTTTGTTGATGGAGTTTTGCTACGCAATTGGAAGGAATGTAATAGGAGAAGTAGGTGTTATCAGATATTGGGTCGATGAAGTGAATGGGCTCTTATAGTTTGTTTCTGCTATTCCATGTGCAGATAGGCCCGTCCATCTAAAACTGAAAACTGAGTAGTAATTCATATTATATTAGGTCTTAGAATGGCGAAAGCCCACAAAGGAGACTGCCGTGCCGTGCCGTCCAGGAGAAGAGTTGAGAAGGTTGTCAATTGTTTGTTGCGTGGCGGGCAATCGTGTCATTGCTGTTCGCTATCAGCTGATAATACAAATACTTTATTTGTCTGACGGTGCCATGATTATGATACCTCTTTGTCTAGTTTCGCTTGTCCAAAATTTGCTCAAATAGATAAAGCCAAGCCACGCCACGGATCTACAAGTTTCATGTCTATTAACTCTTCCAAAATTATTCATTCATTCTTCTTTTTCCCACTTATCTCCACGAGTAATAGAGATGGCTGATTGGGGACCAGTTGTAATAGCGGTTGTTCTGTTTGTGCTATTGAGCCCTGGGCTTCTGTTTCAACTCCCAGGAAATAACCGGGCAGTAGAATTTGCAAACTTTCAGACAAATGGACTCTCTATTTTAATACATACCATTCTCTTCTTTGGCCTCATTACCATCTTCCTTATTGCCATTGGTGTCCATATTTACACAGGCTAGCTAGCTATTTGTTACTCACTTTGTTACCTTAATTCTTTCCATCAGCGTTTGATATCTACAACTTTCAATTCTTGCTTTGCTGCGGATTAGGCTTGTTCTGGATCTTACTGCAACCCCATTTTAAGTGTTCTGTTTTTCTCTGATCGATTTAATTTACAGCATCTAGCTCAAATTCTGTATTCATTTATATGGTTGGTGGTGTACCAGAATAGTACTCTTTAATATTACTAAAGTTTGTGTTTGATTTTGTCGACTATTACAATTCATATGTTGTGCAAGCTGACTGTTTTTCAAAAACATATATACTCGTTGATGTTATTATCAAGAAAATATATCAGTGCATTAACAAGGAAACAAGATAGTAGAGACGGACGGATCCAGGATTCAAGTTAAAGTTCTTACCGTTCATCTCATTATATATTACTATATCTTAAAAGTTTTGATTTCATATCTATAAATTTATGTACCATACCGTGAATACTAGTTGCAGATGAAGCCGGTGACCATCCGGATCTGAAGACAGTAGGAATATCACATAAAAAGGCTAGATTATATCATATATCCGGTTAATAAGGTCTAATTTCGATGACAAGAAAATATGTATGCATGGTAGGTAGAATTTTTCTCGAATATCCTATGGATTATCTATTTCCTGCTTACAAGTCAAATGAAAATCCCATCACCAGATAATTGGATAAGTAACAAGAAAATTAGTCTATTCCTTATGACGAAATAAAACAACCGACTTTTTCGTGAAAGAGACATGCATTACTAGAGAGTAGTTTGGAAAGTAATTACCTGTAGTATTTTCTTCTTCTTCTTTTTTTCTTAAAAGAAAAATAGCTACCTGTAGTCCATATAGACATAGCGATCAGTTTATATTTTTCATCAGAGACCAAGGGATTGAAGTGTGAATTTCTTGCAACACCCCTAGGCAGTTTATTGATAATACGCTCTAATTTGCACATTAAAACTCTTTGATTTTACCAATGAAACAAGAAATAGAAAGTGTCATATATTGATCCTAAGGAGCTTGTGGAGTACTGTGATCCTTCATGAATAAACAGAACAGATGGCTCATATCAAAAGTTAGACATACAACTTTTAAAGTTGTAGCACGGAGAGTGTCGACCATTATCACCAATTCAAACTGCAAGTTGAACAACCAATTGCCATTTCTCTCTTGAAATACTATCGATCTAACTAGTAGCTGCTAAGTCCTTAATTTAAAAGGTGCAAAAAGATTATAAAGACCATACTTATGAGGCATGTGATCGATGATTTTATTTGCTACAACAAATTAAATCAACTTCTGTTATACTTGTATCAAATGATTGATTTGTATGATGAAGTCTTCATTAGTACGTACATTAAAAACAACAATAAGTTAGCATTTAAATATATTTATAGCCCTTGCCTGAATATATAGGGATCATGTTGTTATAATCATTAATCAATGCTGTAATTAACTTATACAATTCCTTTCTGAATTAACAGGTAAGTTCAAGTGATCTGAAACGCTGTTGAACGCATGATATGTAGTGGGCAACCTTCATATCAACACTTTCGTCTCCATAAGATTTGTCAACCATCTTGGCATAATCAAAATTAGTGCCATCAGTACTATTAATACTGTTACTCTTCGGTGGAATGTAATATGAAACTTTTGGTTTCTGTGGAAGAGCAGCTTGATCCTGGTTCACTATAAAGCTGGATGATAACGCGGTATTGATGTTATTTGGATTAAAAGGAACAAGTTTTTCCTTTGGCTGATGATGGTGAAGTTGAAGATGATAAACAGCTTGAGGAGGACTGTGGTCGTCGTCCTTGAAGCTGCTGTAATAATTATTAGTTGGTGAGGATGTTACATGAGTAGGTGCTGCTGATCGGTACAAAGACTTCACCAGTTTCCCTTTCATGAACCCTGTTCTGCGCTTGCGGTTCGACTCCATTAATTTTATTTCTCGTCTTTTGGGGCTAAAGGCTTTTACAAGCTAAGATATATACTCTAGCAAGTGTGTAGCTAGCTAGATGTTAGATTGACCCGTGAGAGGAGGTATATATAGGTAGTTTAACTATATCTGTACTATACAAACATAATAGTAATTATTATAAACTAATTGACCATGTGTAATTTCAAAGTAAATATGAAGATAGACTTGAAGCATCAATGAGTACTTATGTAGTAGTATTATATTCTTTCTTTTAGCTATATCCATCTCAAATCCTTTTTATTTTGTTTGGAATATTTCTTAATAGTAGCTAATTGACTGATACTATATTGTTGTGATCATATATGAACTTTAATTATCTGGTGCTAACATAAATGAAAAATGATTTCCTAGTTCAAATTTAAGTTATACAGGCCTACAAGGTATAATATAACACGATTCTTTTTAAGTGGATATACAAACTTTTGAATGTGTTGTCAATATGAGCAGATACCCTGAATAGGACTCGATATTAAGCGCCAGTATAACATCTAGAAAATGGCATAATACCCTATAATGAATATGGACTTTGTATACAAAAGAAAAGACAAGACAATATATGTATAGTTGTGAGACTTGGATGTCCAATATATTGAGTAAGGACTTGCTTCTCCTGCTAAAACTGACTTACTTTTTCATGGATCGCAAAGACAAATAATACAACCTCCATTCACTTATAATTGTCATGGTTTTCTTTTTTAGAGTTAAACGAAAAACACTTTGACTAATATTTTACGATGTATTTTTTCATCATATTGATATGCAAAAATTGCAATTTATGGTACTTTTAGTAATAGTTTTTGAATATCTACTTTTTTGTATAAAATATCGGATTAATGTAATCTAATTTAACTTTGAAAATTAGTCAAATTGACTTTCGAAAAGCGCAACATGACAATTAAAAGTGAACAGAGCAGTATCAAACAATAAATAGGGGCAGATCTAATGTATAGGAATCGACTTCATCTGAACTCATATGTTTTCGATATGGAGCATAAATTGATGTATAAAAAA
>JAJOOR010017820.1:0-14892 GCA_036250505.1 Solanum acaule
CTCCAACTTTATAAACATTATTCTTGTAACCTTTCACTTCCATAACCTCCTCCATTATATTCATGTTAATGTCATGTTTATGACTAACCTTTTGTATGCCTCTATGTTACACTATAAATAGAGGCATAAGGGTTCATATTGTATACACTTGAAGACTTGGGATATAAGAAAAGCTCTCATCTCTTGTCTCCCTATTTCTATTGATTTCATCTTCTATATTTCTTGTCTTATTTTGCTTTAGTTTTACAATAAAAATAATTAAAATGATTTGAGGGATATTTTTGTCTTTACATAGATTTATCCCATGGTATTATATCCTAATTCCTATGTATTACTAATACCTCCAAATGGAAGGTATTAGTAATACATCCTATAATACCATGTAGGAGGTATAACTAATCCATGTATTAGTTATACATAGGCCTAAATTCCTACCAAAAATAGTACTAAATAATACCACACATAATACATGGACTATTTATTTTAATGCGGCCTACCAAACGATCCTTAAGAGCATTATTAGTGAATAGTGCAATGTCTTGATGTATGATTTTTTTGCAGAAATAAATTTCCTAATTAATATTTCGTTAAAGTACTAGGTCGGTTCAATCCTAAAGTCAAAACTTAATAAAATATTATAGATATTTTAATAAGTATGCATTTTTTTAGAATTCACTTTCTTAAATGCAACAATATATTTTTAAAATACTTGTATATAAAAAAAAAAAACAGAATCAACAAGGTAGGTGTAGGTATATATGTATTAGTTATTGAGAGAGAAAATTAACTTAATGTGCTCTACCTATGTATTTGACACCCAAACTATAATTTCAAAAAGTGGAACTCTTTATTTGTGATAATTAGAAAATTATATATTAACTATGTTGTCACCTTCCAATTCATCGGGTCATGCGAGCACTTGCTCTAATATTTAGATAGGAGAACCCTTACCACCTAATTTTAAAAATGGGCAATGCAGAAATTGATAAAACATAATCTACCATCCTAGTTAAATATTGAAATACTCTTAACTTGATTTAAAACAAAGTCTTTTGTAGAGAAACACACTAAACACTCTTCAAGAAACTAGTCTAAACATGTACAAGAGCTTCTTAGAATACACATTATAAAAAAAAAATAAGACACAACTCTCACCATAAGGAAAAATGAGTAGAAGTTGTCGGAGATCATCATCGTCTTCACCTACAAGACATTACTGAATCCTACAACCAAACTATGTCAAGTGGCATAGCAAGAGTAGTATCAGTACAAACAACACGTACTTGTAAGCATCGGTTGACCCGAATCCACCACATGATATCATGCAAATAATCAAAGAAACAATGCAACTTGAAGATAAAATTAGGACCTCAGTCCACTCAGTCACCACTCTTACTACAAATAATATTACCCTGGAACTCATACACTCTATCTCATGTCACCCCTCATCCTTCTGGTGTCAACTCCACCCTTTAGGTCATTCCACCCTCATACTAGATCATAACCTAAGCTCACATAGAGATTTTTCGATTATAAAAATTACTATTACCTCGATTCATTAACCAATCTAACATTCTCCGTGCTCAAAGGCCTATGCATGAAATCTCCTGACAAACTCAAGATATTGTATAAGTAAATACAGGTTTAACTACTTGGTTAATCAAACCTAGTCTACCTGAACACCAAGCACTTGTTGAAGACATACTTCTAGCTTTGTGGGGACAAATTCTGACGAATGTAGACTGAAAATCATTAGGGTTTTAATCTTCATTATGTCAAAATCTCTTCCCTCGATGGTTCCTAGGCTAAAAGTGGCTTTAGATTTTTAGAGCAACCCTCGCCTCCTTTTCTTCTTCAAATGTGAGAGGAGAATAAAAGACATTGTTTTATCTAGAATATGTTTCCGTCAGTCCCGCTATAGTGATCACGCATGCGCTAGCTATAGCGGCACTGCCATAATGGGACGTCTCCCCCTATGGTGGGCTGACGTCAGTCTGGATTAATTCAAATTTAACAAAATTGTCATGTACCCATATTTTAATTTGGGGACACATTTTTAAGAATTTTGAAATTATGCACGGGATGCCTTTGAGTAACGACGGTTCAGATAGTTATATATAGTGTGAAATATCATTTTTTTTTTTTTAATTTCTTATATAGTGACATAGGAATATTATCTTTTTTATTATCAACCTTTTGTTTTAATATCTCAAGTTACAATTAAATTTATCTTTTTAGTAAAGGTCCTCTTATAAAAACTAGAGAAATACAACTATATATATTATAATTAATATAGAAAAGGTCATTATTTCCTTATACATTTTTAAAAATTTAATTAAAAGATAGTAGAATTTTAAATCAAAGTATTTAAAACTTATTATTTAGTAATAAGATTTTTGAAAACAGAAACTAGTGTATTATATTATGACAAATGGCTAACATTTATCAATTTGAGAAAATGCTTCTCAAATTATATAATAAGATATCGACTCTTTAAATACAAAGTGATAAATTATATATTAAACGCGTCTAAATGACTAATTATATCAAAGAAATAAAATATTTGAGAACTTCACTCTTCAAGAACTAAGCCTTTGAAGTTTGTGTTCAAGGTTGTTGTCACCATTGTATCTTAATTACAAAATATTTATGTTATAACTAATGTATTAAATAAGTTTAAGTAACTCTTTTAAAAAATTTTATTTTCAATTTGTTTTATTGGAGATATTTTTACATGAAAAGTGACAAATTAAGGTATAAAATGGAATTTTGACTAGATTGGTTTGCCTCAACAGAAATGCAGATGATAAATTTTCCAGTAGGCATCACGAAAAGGTTTAAAGTTCATCAAGCGCCGAATATTTGAACTAGCAAAATGTTGTTATTGTTGTGATGAATTAACATCTTGAATCATAGATTTTTGTAGTGTTATTAGCTCCTTGTAGCTCATTCTGCAAAGATTGAGGGTTCAAGATATTGATTTGTCTCCTACGGCTCTTGTATCTTAGACTGGACTTGGGGCGGATCGCTTTTGTTGAGGTCTTGTCCGTCTTTTGAGTTGAAGAAGTCTTCACATATGACTCCATGGCATCAGTGAGACCTGTACAGGCTTGGAATGGAAGTCCCTCAAACTCCGAAGGCCTAGACGTAGCTCAACAATGGCGAAAGCTCCATCGAGATGAGGTCTCCGTCGCCTACTCTAGGGATGGTTTCCTAATTTGAGCTGTTCTTCTTCTATTTTGTTTCCTTAGATATTTTTCTTTTGCTCTTATTTGAACTCGGGTCACTTTTTGGCCTAAATTGTGTGTTTGCTTTTCTTTTTTTTTTTAATCAATAAAATGGGCTAGCCCGGTTTGAAAAAAAAAAAAAAAAAAACTTATTGTATAGCTCAATGTTCTCTCTTTTAAAACATCCTTTAGTTAAGCTTATATGATTAAAACTAAACCTTATTTTTCTTCCTTTTTGTTTCTCCGATAAGCTGGGTGTAAGGTTGAGTTTCTCATTCCTAATTTTGTAATATGGATGTCAGACATATAACTCGTTTATTATTTACCTATATATGAAATATGCATAGGTATATGAGACTATTTTGCTCATTTATGAAATCTGAGATGTATATAGGATGGAGGGAGTATTATTTATTTTAAAAGTTCAAGATAATTTATTTATTTTTAATACTATTTGTTCTTGAAGACTACAAATACCTTAATTATGACATATAAATATAGTAAATATTATCCCACCAAATATTTTCTTAACAAACGTGTAAAAAATAAATACGATTAATATTTTGAGACGGAAAAAGTAATATATAGAAGTTTTTGAGTTGCTAATTTTTCACTTAAAAAGGAAAGAAATAGGGTCATATGTTTAGAGTAGGGCTGCGTATCAGTTCGATTCGAGTTTATCAATTTGACTTAATGTGTATCGATTTATAGATATGTTAAACTGTTATAGAACCATTAAGATATTGACTTAGTGATTATCGGTTTATCAGTTATAAATCATTTTCGATTTAATAGTTAAGATTTGACACACAAAAAAATCATTAAAAATCACTTAGAAACAACAAGGTGACAAACCAAATGAACCATGCATATGAATTGATATATTGCATTTGCTCAAAAGCAAACACTAGCATAGTGTAGATTAATCAAAATTTTGAGACCGCCAGAAATAAAAGTAACATAGTGCTATGAAAGCTTTATCCTATCAATTTCAGACACGATTATTTAAAAAACTATTTATAAAAATGTCAATTTTATAAGAGTTTATTTATATTTTTTTTTTAAATCCCTAGAACTTGAAAAAACATGATAAAATAGAATATAAATATCATTATACCAATAATGGAAGATATGAGTTAAATAAAAAATGGTTCAAAAACCCAAGAAAGAACAAAAATTGACGTATGGAACGTACATTTTAAGCCAGGACTTATGTTTTTACGTCCGAGACTTACGCCCCAAATTTTAGAACTTATGCCTTATGGATCTACGCCTTCAAATTGTGCTTCAGAGCATTTTTGGTATGCCCTACCCCGAGATTCACCCCGAAAATGTTTTTATAAACACTGCTCCAAACTAAGACTATTAAAATAGAATCGAAAATGTTAATTCAAACTGATTTTTTTTTATTGGTTTATGGATCATGGGTTGTTGGTTTAGCGATTTCGGTAACGATTTTGGTTTTTTTTCATTATCGGGTCATCGATTCTTAGCTGCTTGAAGTTTTTTCTTAATGGGTTATCGATAACCCGATAGTAAATTAATAAATTATATTTATACCATTCGGTATAAAAAGTCCTTGACTTAGTGTTCAATTTCTTGAAATAATTTTATTCATTTTTTGTCACCACTCTTACACTTTTTATCCTTCTTCTTCAAAATATATAAACAATAATCAATGTACATATTAATTGAGGATGGGAAGGACTAGTCAATGTAAAGATGGATGATAATTTTATTTTAAAGATTATTTTGACTATATCATTTTTTGTTTGGTCAGTTGTTACCTTTTTCAAATAGTAATTATAATATTTTTCTTTTTATATTATTGGTTATTAATACCTTTCTCAATAATAATTATAATATTTTTTTCTATATTATTGGTTGCTTCTTAAAATTTATTTGTAAAATTATTAAAGACTTTTTACTTTTGCTTATTTTTTCTTAGTAATAAAATTATAAAATTAAATATACATGAGATGTACTTTCTATAGAATCATGGGGCTTACGTTTTGTATCTCGAGGCTTACATCTCACCCTGTATTATATAAAATGTCTCGCCTCGCACCCCTGCCTTTTAAAACACTGGACTTTGAAGTGCTGAAAAATAGCATGCGTTGCGGCGACGGTCCTTAATCTCCAATCTCAGGGCGTTCTTTGGAAATCCTCCTTATATATATTCCATTTATGGAAATAAGTGACTTTTTAAAGAAATCAAAAGGTATTAAATTTTTCTTTCTAACTTTACTATTGTTTAATACGTATTTTCTTTGTCTGCTATTATAAAAATAGATTGAAAAATTAAGTAATAATCTATCACTTAGGTTCCTAATTTATCTTTTCTATTAACTATAGTTACTTTCCAATGTATTTATCAAAATATTGACTTTATTATATTTAAAATAAATCATAAATAGAAGGTTAATATAATAATTACATAGTCTTGAAAAATGTAATGAAGGTAACTTAGGAAGTAAGAGTAAAATTATTTATTGATTTCATTAAGTAGACAAATATCGTTGGACTACTCAAAATAATATAGTGAACAACTATTGTTGGACGGAGATAATATTAGAAAACAATAAAGTACTCAATGGATCAAGATTCAAGACACAAAAGCCAATTAGTTTAACTTTAAGAACTATGAATCTTGACGTTTAAGGAAGCTTAGCAAGACCCAAAAGCCAATTAGCTTGCAAAGACTAGTTAATTTGCAATTTCCCATATGATACTTTTTTTTTCAACACTATGGCAACATTCACTGACCAACAAATCAATATCTAAGTACTTGGCTTATTTTCCTCTAAAACTTTTGGATCATACTCTAGTGATAGGATGTGGTCTCCCAAGAAACTCCAATTGCCTTCATTTTTGTCCTCTTTTTCTTCTACTTTGGTTTTCTTGATTGTCATCCCTTTGGTTCTTGTTTTAGTCCTTGCTTGTACATTAGGCCCTCAGAGTTCTTATGTACTATCATTTAATTCTTCTTCTTGGACATGGAGATCAGTTGGATTATTAAGGTCTTTGACAAGTTATGAAGAGAAAGATCAGCATTTGCAAGTAGTTGGCCTGGTTACTTTCAACAACTCAGCAAAAGTCTCATTTTCTAATCGACCCCTCGGAGTATATTTCACTTGTTCTTGTTATTGTTTTGTTCTGTTTTCCATATATATAAGGTTACTTATCTAATAATGTTGATTTGTCCTTTGTTTTGCTACCTTATTAGGAAGGAGTTGAAGATATTTGGAAGGATGAAATGAATGAAGGAGAAGAGCATAGCGATGAAACGACTGGAATAGTTAAAAGGTATAACAGGTTGGAAAGGCTTGAGGCCATTTTAGCAAAAGCAAGGTCATCCATAAGAGAAGCTGCTAGAAATGGAAGCATGATATCGAACCATCAAGATCCTGATTATGTTCCTCAAGGTCCTATTTATCGTAACACAAATGCCTTTCACAGGTAATATTTCTACTTAAGTGTATAGTAGTAGTATTCGCGTTCATTTTACATTGACATAGTTATATGTTTGTACTACTAGGAGCTATCTTGAAATGGAAAAGAAGTTCAAGATATATGTGTATGAGGAAGGTGAACTTCCAATATTCCATAATGGTCCATGTAGGAGTATATATTCAACAGAAGGAAGGTTCATTTATGAAATGGAAAAGGGAAATATGTACAGAACAAAAGATCCAGAGGAGGCTTTAGTTTATTTCCTCCCATTTAGTGTGGTTGTAATGGTTAGATACCTATATGTCTCTGGTGGCCCTGACAGTAGGCATGTCATTGGTAGAACAGTTGCTGATTATATTCATGTCATTTCTTCAAGACATTCCTTCTGGAATACAAGTCTTGGTGCTGATCACTTCATGCTCTCCTGCCATGATTGGGTAAGCAAAATGTAATCGAGTTTAACTTCAAGTCATCTAAAAGATAACTACATGAAACTGTTTAGAATACGCGAGTAAACATTCTTTACATTGTCAGTATGTATAAGTTAAATCCTTCTTATGTGATATCTACCTTTGAGATCAAAATGTCTGTTTTTTAGGGGCCACACACGACTTCATACGTGCCACATCTCTTCAACAATTCAATAAGAGTTCTATGCAATGCGAATACTACAGAAGGATTTAATCCTCAGAAAGATGTATCATTACCTGAAATCAATCTCAAGACGGATGATACAATAGGAATCATTGGAGGTCCATCACCATCAAGACGATCAACTCTTGCTTTCTTTGCTGGTGGTTTACATGGTGCCATAAGGAACAACTTGATGCAACAATGGAAAGGGAAAGACCAAGATGTTTTGGTTTACGAAGAACTTCCACCAGGAAAATCCTATGAAACTATGTTGAAGAACAGCAGGTTTTGCCTGTGCCCGAGTGGCTATGAGGTTGCAAGCCCAAGAGTTGTTGAAGCAATTTACGCAGAGTGTGTTCCTGTGTTGATTTCAGATGGTTATGTACCACCATTTAGTGATGTATTGAACTGGAATGCTTTTTCTGTGAAGGTGGCTGTGGAAGACATACCGAACATCAAGAAGATACTGATGAGTATTTCTCAGACTCGGTATTTGAGAATGCAGAGGAGAGTGAAACAAGTTCAAAGGCATTTTGTGATGAATGGACCTCCAAAAAGATTTGATCTTTTTCACATGATTGTTCACTCTATTTGGCTAAGAAGATTGAATATAAGAGTTTAGAGTTAAGCACTTTAATGTAGGTTTACAAGCTGGAAATCCTGCACAAGTGATCAATTTTGACCATTTGTAGTTCACATTTCTGCTTTCTACACACTTGTTTTGCCTTTTGCACTTTATTCTTGTAAACTACTGCTCTCAACTTTGGATAAGATGTGCCTGCCATTAACTACTTCATTAATGTATCATTTTTATGCCCCTTCAACATAATTATGGTTCATACAAAAGCAGCTGGAACAGTAGAACACTTTATAGTCTAGAGCTCTTACTGAGCCCTCTATTTCAACTTCAGTGTACAGGTTTACTCGACACCTGTGCTCGTGAGCTATAGTAAGCTACTCGATAGATTAGTACTTAAAGTGAGCGACCTGGCTGGACACTATCGTCTATCGTCATAAAAACAATTATGTAATTGGAAAGAAAGTCTAAAAGAATACAAGCAAATAAGTATTGTGGTCCTTCAATATATCATAAGGCCTGAAGTCTTAGCAGCTAAATTATGGAGAATTTCGACTTCTCATCAATGGAGTTTCAAGGACTATAGGTTTTTGCCATTGCCTCTAGGTGCCGGTGTTGTTGCAAAATGCAAATACAACAATGGAGATGTTGGAACATGTTCTTTTGAGAAGTCCAGCTGCTACAAAGATTGCAGGTGCTCTTTGTGACTTCATATACAACAGGGATGCTGGTTATGCATGGTGGAATAGAGAAACAAAAACTTCTCCTTTTGATGTACATTTATAACGCGATTCCATGCCTATTTTTACAAAGTTCTTGGCAAAACAGTCGTTGTCTCGTGGCAGATTGGATCAATAGGTCTATAGAGAAGGGAATGAATTAGCTGATGGTATGGTGAATTTATACTGTAGTACCATTAGAAATCAGATAAGCACTTCACACAAATAGATTCAAAGTATGAATTAAACTTTAAATGCAATGATTCAAACTTTCAAAATGTGAATAAATCTTCAATAATAGTTTTGTTACATAGTTGCCAGTTTGTGTAAGCAACATAAAATCATCTACAGTTAAAAAAAATTAAAGGGAAGTACAGTTTAATCTACAATGTATGTGAATTATTTTTATGTGCAGGAAAGAATGAACACAATTTTTTCCCATCCCATTATGTGTACAATTTTCCCACCTTCCACCCCAAGAATTCTAGACAAAAAAAATCAAGCATCAGCACATCTTGTTGGTGCATATCCCAGTCTGGACCTCTTGGTGTCATATAAGATATGAAAATTCTGCTGTTGATAGTTTCCAATTATCGACAAAGCAGACCGAGGAGTCCCAAGAATTGCCAAACAAACGATATCGGGTTCAAGTTTGATGAAGTAGTTCTCTACTGGAAAATTCCATACAGCTCCATCACCAAACACAATTCCAAATGAGGGAAATTCCACGTTCTTCACTCCGGACACATTGTAACATGGATTCAAAATAGGGAAGTCGTGTACAATGGGATAGCTCTTGACCTTCTTGACAAATGCCTCTTTTATAATCTCATAGGCTGGTTCAGCAAAGTAACTCAATGTGGTTCCTGAATCAATAATTGTACCACCAACACCTTCTGGAGACAAATTCCACGTCTCCTTCGGTATATTCAGTACCTCTCCTCCAACTATGACAGATTTTATCTGCACATAGTAGAAAGTCTCTGCAGGATTATCTTTGCCACCAACCAATGAAGTAAAGTTCAATTGTGGATGCTTCAAAAGATCCTTATCTTCACCAAAAATCAATTTGCTGCTTACACTAGAATTGCTATTCCTATCCACAAGGCAATATGAAAATGAATGACCATATAAAGATTGAAGCTGAGAAGCAAAGGAAAGTGGCCCTCTCCCAAGTCCCAACAAACCAGCAGCACCATGAAACAGCCCTCTATTCCAATGACCACAACCAAACATCACATCTTCCACCTTCCTAAACTCACTCCCACTCGGGGTCGTGAGGTTAACAGTAAACGTTTCTAGCGCAAAATCACCAGTCGTATTGGAGCTATCACCATACCAATAGTAATAAGGGCAAGTCTGATTCTCAGACTTACAAGGCTGTGGAGGATCAGGGGATGTAACAAATTGACACCTAGGGTCATGACAACTTATATTTCTAAAAGAACTAGAGCCTTTAGGATCATAATGGGGGCCATTTTGTTCAAAACAATCATAACAAGGAACACATTGAAGCCAATTAAGATCACTACCAGTATCAAGAATCAAAGAAAAGTGCTTAGGAGGTGTACCCACAAATACATCCATGAAATACTCTCCTGAACCAAGACTCACCCCCGACTCCAAAGTTGCCATGAGCTTGCCAGAGAGCTCATAAGACAAAGATTCCGGTGGCGGCGAGGCGGCGGCTACCGGAGCATGAGCAGGAGCAATCTCATGCTTTTCACTACTTTTTGCAAGTCTTGAATTTGTTTTCTGATTTTGCTTCTCAACAATCCTTGTATGCAATGTCTGAATCCTACTCAAATCCCTAAAAACTGAGTCTTTAGCCTCAATTTTTTCTGATCTGTGCCTTAAATGAAACTTCACAGATTCTTCTTTTTGCTGGTTAGAAACATCTGATACATCTTCAGACCCATCTAGTTCTTGAGCTATTGAATGAGTTGTTGATTTCTCAGAAACCCCATAGTTGCAATCTGAGTTTGCAGAAGAAGAAACACCATTGAAGCTTGGATGCTCAGGTAATACAATCCCAGAAACACTAGAATTCATATTTCTAAAACTGTAAAATCCTCCAGATGCCACCACACAGCCAGATGAAAACAAGAATATAAACAACAAAATGAAAAAATGAAACTTTGTCACCATCACTAATACTCCAAAAATCCTCCCTTTTTTCACTTCCCTTCAAGATAGTACAACAAAATGAAAAACCCCCAAGAACCCAGAAACAAAAGATGGATTAGAGCTCAGAAAGATGAATAAAACAGGAAAAAAATCCAATCTTTTTTTAACTTTCTTCTTCTTCTCTACTTAAACAAATAAAAAGAAAACTGAAAAATTCCCAAGAACCCAGAATATTACTTCAATTTGTATAGGGGAAATGGAGAAAAGAAAAGGGAGGAAAGACAAAGTTAAGGAAAAAATAAGTGAAAATAAATACTATATACTATACACCAATAAAAAGGGTGATTTGGGTGTTGGTTTTTGAGGTTTGTCTGTAGAAAAAAAAAATGGGAGTTGAAGTTTGAATAACGACTTTGAATGTCGTCTAGCTTTTCATCTACCAGTGTGTCCACTTACGCGCTTTCCACAATCCTCATGTGTATTTTTAATAATATATCCCGGTCATTAAACTAAGTATAATAGACATGACTATGTATTTAAATTTGTATAGAGTTAAAAAAATAGACATACGCATTTTAAATGGCATAATATGCATCTTACGTGACATAATATGAATCAGTTCAAGTGTATAATATGCGAATTGTTATGTAGGATGTGTGTATCTATTTATTCAACTTTATACAAATTTAAGTGTTTATTTGTGCACACTCAAAATTGCAGGGCGTAGATATTAGTCCAAGTCCAGTTAAATGACACGTTTATGTATTATGTCCTTAAAATAATGAAGAAATTTCAGAAAAAAATAGTTACCTAACTTACATTGCAAAAATATAGCCTAAAACTTACATTACTAATCTTTAGCTAAAAACTCAATCCGGTATAAAATAATATACACAATTTTCATACATTTTTTTTTAGAAAAATGTTTTAAAAAGTGATATACAATATTGTACAACTAATTACAACATAACAAGATATATGTATACACACAACTTTATAGTACATTATTATATAAAAAATTGACTTCGTTTTCTTTCTTAATTCCAAGCAATATATTCATCCTAAAATATCTCAAAAAGTACATAAGATCACCCTAATTTAGATTCGAGCTCTTCAATATGTAACCGATCTTTACAATAAGGTGAAAATAAAGCATTTATGATAAGTCGATTGAAATGGAGACCGCAAATGAATTATTTAATTATTTTTTAAGTAAAATTCAGTCTTCAGTGGAACAATAAGGTGTTTTTGATGATGTGAATTTATATATGAAGAAAAAAACTATTGTAATTAATAAGATTGTTTTTGTACATACAGCCAACTTGAAAAAAAATTAAAAAAATTCCTAGCTGCATAGCTGTCTTTGACAATGTCAGTCCCTTCTTGTGATGCCATGCAATGCAAGGAATGGTAATTTTCTTCTCTACTGTTTTTTTCACTTCCTTTTGGAGGAAAATGACTTGCTTAACAACCCTATGAACTTGTGTGATAACTAATTAAAATTATGCGACTATTAGTAATGCAAAAATTAATTATAAAAGAAATTATATATTATTTTACGTACGTTTTAGTTATTTATGTATTAGTTATTTCATTTTTTATTATATATAAAAAAATATTCTTTTATAACTTATACATATATTAGGTATGCAGATTTTTAAATTGAAAATCAATCATCGTGTTAAAAAATAAAAATGTATACTTAAGTAACTGCTTGTTTACACTAGGAATTTAATTGACTATTGAGGAAGAGAATGTGGATTATTTATATATTATTTATAGTAATAATATGGTGTTTGTTAGAAATAAAGAAATATAATTTTATTGCAAAGCAATATGTTTTGGGCACTTGGTCAAATCAAAAGAGCACCAGTTTTTGGTCAATTTTTGGGAACAATTTTTTCTTCTTTTTTGGTCAAAGATCATCTTGAGAAATTTAATCTGAGTTTTTTCCTTTATAAAGACGAAAAATTAGAATTAGGGATAAAATCAATTTTCATCCTTTAGTTAGTATTAGTAAATGTAATTTTTTCGTATCAATATGAGTTGTGGTGCAGTGATAAGACTGATTTGTTGAGAGCGCTACACACGAATAGCTCCTATGATATTTTTTTTATTCATTATTAAGAAAATATCATATTTTTTTATTTGATAATTATTTAATGACGCCATCTCCATTTTTCTTTTATTGGATCCCATTTAAAATTTCATTGTGAAGAAAAATCAACTAAAAATAAAAATTAAAGTGATTCAATAAAGACAATTTGATAAACATAACAAAATATTTTATTTTTATTTTTAAAACTCCGAACGGTATCACATAAATTAAAACCAACAAAACAATAGTATAAATAGTGCTACTACATTATCTCAACTTCAAATAAGATGTAACACTACAAATTTAATATCATACATAAGTACATTGCGAAATGAGAAATTGAACTCTTTCCCTCACGTCAATTAATAAGATAAAAATTTAAATAGTCAATTAGTTACGGTAAAAAAATCAAAATTCGTAATTAGGAAATTAAAAAACAAAAAGAAAAAGACAGATTTTTTTTAAATGTTAACATTGGTGGAATTGCAAACCAAGAGTAGAAGTATGAATTTAATGTTTGTCTGCCATTAACATAGTATTCCCTCACCTCTCAATTTTGTATAGTAACATATTTCGTATTTCGAGATTTAAATAAATCAATTTTTAATTGTTAATTTTTTATATCTTTTAATTATTTTAAATTATCAATTATTGTAACTTATACTCCCTCTGTTCCTAATTAGTTGTCCACTTTTCATTTTTTAGATGTCCCTAATTACTTGTTCATTTTGACAAATCAAGAAAGGATAAAAATTTTTTACCTATTATAACCTTAATTAATTACTTTGAAAAAAGTAGAACTTCTTGAAAATCTTAAGTTTTTAATTCATCCACTTCATAATTAATAGGGGTAAAATGGTAAACTCATTATATTAATAATTATTTTTTTAATAGATGTGTCAATTCAAAAGTGGACAAGTAATTAGGGACAGAGGGAGTAATTCATTGTACATAGTTAACAAATATATAAAGGAAAAATCCTTTTGGCCAGAATGGTAAAATAACATATTTCACACTATGTTATTTAATCTTTTTGAACATTTTTACCCTTTTAATTTTAATACATTTTAATTAAAAATAGAAAAAAGATCAATTTATTTTAAAATAAAAGGGAAAAAGGACAAATATACCCCCGAACTATCGTAAATGGTATGCAGATACCCTCCGTCATACTTTTGGGACATTGGTGCCCCTGCCATCCTAAAACTAGAGCATATATGCCCTTCACTCTAACGGAAGACTAAATAGGGACACGTGGCGCAATCTTATCCGTCGATAAATGTCGGATCGGAGGATAAGATTATGACACGTGTATGTTTGTTAGTATAAAGGGTATATATGCTCTAGTTTTTTGACGGCAGGGGCACCAATGTCTCAAAAGTATGACGGAGGGTATTTGCATACCATTTACGATAGTTCAGGGGTATATTTGTCCTTTTTCCCTAAAATAAAAGGATATTATAGACTTTTTAAATTTCTCGCCATATTTTTTGGCCATTTAACATTACCCATATATAAATTTTATTTCAAAAAAGTTGGAAGATTTCATGCATAAATTTTCGATCAAACTTAAATTCGTTGACTCTCAAAAAAATAAACTATATCACATAAATCAAGATAGAGAGCATATAGTATGTGTCCAGAAATATTCAAAATTCAAAGTTCTATCAAAGCGAGGAATAGGACCGATGGAGGACTATGAGAAAACGACCAACAATTTGCTTTTTATATTTTCAATTCTCTTCCCCCAATTATTTTCTATACATAGTTGTTCCATGATGTTGACCATAAGTGGAAAAAAATTATTAGAACCTACCCCCTTCTCATTCCATAAATATATATTCACACTTAATATTTATATGTTGAATCTAAAAATAAATAAATAAATATTCGCACTCGATATTTATATCAAATTAAATAGTATTTGATCATGAATATAAAAAGAAATTCACTTCAATCAGAGTTTGTCAAAGTTGAAATTGTATTTGATTATAATTTATGCAATAAATATTTAGAATTTGAAGTTTTTAAAAAAATATATGAAATATGAAATATAAT
>JAJOOR010017821.1:0-15559 GCA_036250505.1 Solanum acaule
CATTGGAAAAATTGAATAAAACATGTAATTGAGATTTCAACTAAATTAGTCAACCTAAAACTAGTTAATTTGTACCCAATTGGTGTACACTTGGTATCGAACTGATATCCAATTGGAAAAATTGAATAAAACATGTAATTGAGATTTCAACTAAATTAGTCAACCTAAAACTAGTTAATTTGTACCCAATTGATGTACACTTGGTATCAAACTGATATCCCATTGGAAAAATTGAATAAAACATGTAATTGAGATTTCAACTAAATTAGTCAACCTAAAACTAGTTAATTTGTACCCAATTGGTGTACACTTGGTATCGAACTGATATCCCATTTGAAAAATTGAAAAAAACATGTAATTGAGATCTCAAATGAATTTGCCAGCCTACCAACAATATTCATGTTTCATTATGATACCAACTTCATTTTATAAGTAGTTATAAATTAATTATTTCACATAATTTATACAAAAATTAAATCAATTTCATATCAACATTCATACACTATATATAAAATTCAGTTCAGACCAATATTATTCATGTTTCATTTCATATTCATGTACATAAATTTTAATAAAACAGTATACCATATTTGAAAAAAAAATCACACCAATATTATTCAAACATCATACCAGATTTCATGTGCACTGTGACATTTAACAAACGACACTAAAATCAACTAATTGGGCTACTGATATCAAACCAATTTCATACCAATATCAAATAACACTTCATACCAGTTGAATACCAACATTCCATCACATTTCATACAATATTCATATATCATATATTAATGTCATATTCATACAAATATTATTCAAATTTCGTACAGTTTTCACATCAATATAAGTTTCGTAACAACAATAATCATAATACAATATTTTTAACACAAACAATACTAAATTGAATAATTCAAAAATAAATTAAATAAAATACTTATCCTAACCACTTTTTTGCCTTTTTTTGAAATTGGGATTTCTGAGTCCTCCTTCCTTGTTGTTCTTCTTGTTGATTGGTTTTGAAGACTAACCAATTTCGACATTTGTTGCTTTTTTTTTTTTAATCTCACTTACGAAATCTGAATCCGAATTTGAAACAGAATGAGTCGCTTCTACAATTTTCGCCTTCCTCTTTTTTCCATTTTGATTTGCATGACTAATTGTTTTCTTTGCTTGACTAATCTTCGACTGAGAAGAAGCATCTTTTACCGGAATTTCATTATTTGTTGGCATTGCAGCACTTATCTCTAATTCAAGAGCAGAAACCTTGGCCAACGCCTTTTCTCGAGTTGCTTGCTACCGACAACAAAAGAGTTGATAGAGAGAACAAAAGAATAGAAAGAAAAAATCATAATTCATATCTGACATTCTTTCCTGCACATATAATTTTTAAAACATGTTCTAATTTTAAAACAAATACATATCCACTTCTAGTGGGGCACAATTAAGCATTCGCTTCTTCCAATTATCAAACATAACAAAAAAATCATACAGAAAGGAAAGTATGCTATCTTATTTTTTTTCCTTCCACATCCATGGGGATCAATCGTGAGTTCTGTTGATTTTCTCTTTTAATGAAAAAGACGAACATTGAAGATGGTGAGAGAGAAAAAATTAGTTCTATGTAAAAGAGGAACGTGGGGGTGGGGGTGTGAAAACTGGAAAAAAAATCTCTAAAATGGTGTAAGAGATAATGGCAATTGATTCTCTATTAATGTTATCCCTAAAATGGTGTAAGAGATAATGACAATTGATTATCTTATTTCTCTTACTTATTAATTGTAAGGTAATTATAAAAATAATAACTAATTAATTAAATCAAATAAATTAAATTATAGATTAAAACTAATCTGTTAATACTTGTAATTAAACTGTTATAAGTAGTAATATATAAAAAGTACATCTAAAAGTTGTAATATTAAGCCTTAAATAAATATGTGGGGTGAATTTTCCTTAATTCAATGATTGGGTTGGGCCAACTTAATGGGTCAAGCCCATTTTGACAGCTCTCTAATGTTGATATACCAAACACTAGGTGAAAAAACAATAAATAAGTAAATAAATGTCTTTTGAAACTTAATCACTTAACTAATTGAAAGCTGAACTAGGGGGAGGGTCAAACGAACATGTTGGTCTGAAAATAAACAGATTAAAATAAATTAAGTCATAAATAAATTGGATTAAAATTGATCTAAAAGTTACTTATAAATTGAACTGGACTAAAATTGAGTTAAGCCATAATCCATCCAACTTGATCCTATTTTTTTCTGAAGAGTTTTTAACGCTAATTAAAAAGAATGCGCTAATTAAAAAAATCGCTTTAATCAAACAAAAGGTAAGCTTTAAGTAAATGTCTTTTGAAACAAAATTGAAATGTTTGACTAGAGGGCATCAAATGGACATGTTGTGAAAGATGACCTAAAATAAATGAAAATTGGGTCCAAGAATTGGGTCGTCAATGCAAGATAGAAATATTGGCCAATCCACTTTGCATTATAGAAAGGAAAAATTATATAATTAGACATGTTTCACTGTCATATTATTATTATTATTATTATTATTAATTAATAGTTTTCTATTATATATTGAGGAAAATATATTTAAATACATGTATTTTTGTTACCAGATAAACAAAAATAGGGAGAGATGCGAGTAAGATGGGTTTGGAGGCGAGCGAGATCGGGAGGGAGACAAGCGAGATTCGTACGTATCGCAGATACATATGAATCACATTAGATATACACTTGATACGCACACACACACATATATATATATATATATATATATATGTATGTATGTATCTGGTGTGATTCACATGTATTTGAGATTCCAGATACATGAGAGAATGGCCAGCGACATAGGAGAGAGGCGAGTGAGATTTATTATGTATCCAAGATATATGTAAATTCACTTGGATACAATGTATATCGAACAAATTATACCTAATTTTGACTCCTATACATATCTGGACATACCAAAATCTGATAAGATATGTAATATTGCAAATTAGAGTGCACCTAAATAATTAACTCCTAAACTAGTGGGATTTATTTAGTTTTCCTAAAAAACATATTATTATGCAAATTTTTTACACAATTAGTGTACCTCTATGAATTAATATCTTTAATTTATTGTTCATTATAAAGAAAATCAGTTCAAGTTGTGTTTCTTCTTTGGCAGGTCGTGACTCCATGCATAAATTAAAACATATAACAACTGTTTGAACTAGTATTAGATGTGCCAAACATAATTAGCTCATAACATCCAACATTATCTCACAATTTCAATAGTTGCCTCTATTTAAGAAAAATGTCCTTAGTTAGTCGAATCGAAACGAGATTATATAACTTGAACAATCCTTTTATTTTTTAGCTAATTTCTTGAGTGTAAATTAGGTTCAAGATTCATTTTATTAGGATCGGAAAAATCAAAACGTCATGCATAAGCTAACAATTGAAAATCATGACGGCGATAAATCAGGTAAGAAAGAAATCATACTTAAATATGCATATAATTTGATATCGTTTGATTAATTTAACAAATCTTCAATTTATAGATATCCAAAAAAATTCTTCCAAAATAAAGAATAACCAAATATGAAAGAAATTTGTATTTTCATTTTTAGAAACATAAAAATAATTATGATAATATTTTTATTTTAATTGATATGACGCGTGAAGCATGTTTAACGTTTGAAAAATGAAAAAGTAAGTTCATAAGTTGACAAGTGTCTGCCAACTTTAATCATTTTCATCCTTAGCCAAATGAATTACCTAAATTTTGGCTTGTATAGTTAATCAATCAATCATGGAGGACTAATTAAATGCATAGGAAAAAAGAGTTATTAGTAACTTTTAAAAATAATATATCTTGCCCGCAATAACTTAGTTAGAGCTAACTAAAGATTTTGTCTGCCAAAAATCACAATGTCTTAATCACCCACCACACCAGGGTTGCGATGAAGTGATAAGTACTCATATATTCTTAATCAGAGATTTTGTGTTCGAGTCTCTTTGATACGAAGTTATCTTTTTTAGGAAGTATTTTATCCCTCAATATGAAATTTTCCAGCAAAAAATCAAATTTAATCGGATTCACCAAATATCGGATGAGAAACCAACAAGAACAAAAATAATATGACTTTATCACACATGTTTCAAATTAAAAAAAGAACATCTCAATAATTTTCCAAGTACATTAACAGTAATAAAACAAAGGCTAACTACACTAAACACCCATATATAGAGTTGTCAATATGGGCTTAGCCCACTCCGTCCGGACTAACCCATATATACTTTGAAATTTGACGGGTCAGATCGGGCTAACCCATTTTTGGTGTGGGCCAGAAAATGATCGGCCCAACCCACAAGTACGTGGGCTATGGGCTTTTCCGGGCCAACCCTTTTTAAAAAAAAGTATATTTTTATATTTTTTTAAATCATATATCATTTTATATAACTTAGGCCCGCCTACGTGGCATCACCAGACTCACCATAAACCAAAACTTTCTTTTAATTTATTTATTTCAAAAACTAGCCTTTTTCTTTTATGAAAAGTAATGACATTTATAAGAAGTTGCGACTTTTATGAAAAGTTGCAACCTTAATGAAAAGTTATGACTTCTATGAAAAATTGTGACTTTAATGAAAAGTTGCAACCTTAATGAAAAGTTATGACTTCTATGAAAAATTGTGACTTTAATGAAAAGTTGCGATTTTAATGAAGAGTTGCGACTTTTATGAAATTGTGACTTTTATGAAAGGTTGTAACCTTTCCGAAAGGTTGCAACTTTTCCGAATAGTTGTAACCTTTAATTTTCCGATAAGGCACAATAAACATTTGTTCACACTATCCTTTGTTGTCTATAAATAGAGGGATTTCCTTTCATTTTAAAACAACGAAAATTCTTAACATCCTCTTCTTCACAATTAAATATTTGTGTGCTTTGCTCCTGTTGAGTGGCTCAGTGACACAATTGCTTATGTCAATGAAGGGCACTTTCTAGGGAAGAATTATCCATATACGTGAAGGGCATTTTACTACCATGAAAATCAAATTCCAATAAATTTGGAGCTTGAATTGTGACTTCTTCCAGACTCCTTAACTCTGATAAGGTGAATTTCTTGAGTTTTTCACTCTGAATCTCGATATTCTTCAACTTATAGCATCTTGTTAGATTCAATTCTGAAATGTAGGATACATCTCGAAACTGTTGGTCGGTGATGCTGGCACAATTGAGCTCGAGTGTTTGTAAAGTATTGTAACCATCCAAAATAGCAATTTGGCAAGGATGATTAGTACGTTCTCCATATTTAAAGCATTTAAGATTTGGGGGCTGGACCATCACACTATCGAGTCTGCACAATACAGCAATCAAAATCTCCAGATGTACTGGCCTGCCCAGAAACTTGCAATTTGTTTATTCCTCGGCAATCGACTAGGGATAGATTCCTGATGGACGGGGATCTATCCATAAGTCTTTGCAATTGAGCATCTGAAATATGGACAGCAAGATGCAAATGAAGAGTCTCAAGACAATCAAAACTTATGTTGTCAGCTTTTTAGCATCATAAATATATGAACTTAAGAAGGGAGGGCAAATGTCCAGTACTGTGACGTTAAGTTTAACCGCCAATTCAATCCAAGTATCCAGGTGGGAATTCACTTTTGGATCACAATAATCAAGGATGAGCTCTTCAAGATGTAAGTTTTGTTCGAGATGGGATCGGAGGGATTGATCAACCAACTTGACAAACTTTTCGAGGGCGATATAGGTATAATTGGTATTATAGTTTTGTGATTGATGGAATATGAGATTAGGTCTAGAAGACCAACAATAGTACCATCTCTTGGACAAGATACAACTCAACTGCTCGCCGCCTCTTTCACGTCGAGGCTACTGCGCCATAAGATTTGATGAATGATTTGCACAGGTAATTCTGATAATCTGTCTTGTCCATAAACAATTTTCGCCATATTGCTTCGTTTTGCTGGTGCCGTCGTATGTCCTGTTTAAGGTTTTACTAGTGAGAATTGATGACTAAAAGGCTCCTAGTGGGAATTAAGTCTTTTAACATGACCTATTGTCAAATAGTAGCCACTATTTTTATAAGCTATTAATATTCAGTCACTCTTTTGAAACCAAGCCATATTCTTTCTTGTTTGAAAAAAGTTGCCTATTGATTGAACAAGCCTAGATATAATATCCCAACGAAAGAAATGCAATGGGAGTTTATGTATGAGAATCCAAACCTACTCGAGAGGATCTTGATTCTAAAGAACTTTGAAGAATAAATGAAAACTAGAGTTAATAAGATTTTAATTCAATGGATGCAAAATCTTTTAATGGAAACGAAAACGACATGTTAGTGTGGAAGCCATCCTCTTCAGATGAGTTATTGTTGTTTACAGACAATCCATCTGCTTCATTTTGGTTATTTGCATGAGTTCATAACAGAGTGTTACTTTCCATTTTTCAAGTTATGTTCAATTTCCTGATTTCAACATACAAGGAAGGCGTCTATCTGTCTACAAAGCTTATACAACTCCAATTACGTCTATCTTTGCAGCCCAGAATATTATATTTTCCAATTCATAACCATTGATACTAAAGATAGACTGCGCAAAATCTATTTCATTGCAAGTATAAATGTGTAATCAAAGTACACAGCCAAAAAATGCTAAATTATGTAATAAATCATACACAGTAATTAACTCTATATGCTGAATTCGCCAAGACTCTTTGGTCTAAGCTTGTTATTTCCATTTTAACATGAAATTATTCACTTGGTCAATTACAGATGTAGATTTCAACCAGAGATACCACATGGAGGCGGCCATTCCCTCCTCAGGTGTCCCAGTACAACTGATGACTTCTTTTAAGTTACGATGCCACTTGGTATTGAATGGACATTCTTTACCACAATTTTGCTTTTGTGTACACCCTTTTAGTGTAGACATCGCCTGCATTTAAGCAAAAACATAAGATATATTATTATACAATAATAATGCTTATGAGACGAGCAATCAACATTTAACAACAAATTTAATTTCTTCTCAAATTAATGTCTTAGTTTATACAAGCACAAGGGACGTTTTACCTGTAGTGCTTTGCTATCTGTACATGGAAGTATGGATATGATATAGGGACTTCCGAACATTATTATTCCAATGATCGATTCAACACTCAGCATGGATGCAATGAATATCTCGACTTTGTCACTTGGTGGAATAACAATTTCTCTTAGATTTTCATAAATAAGGATGCTTTTGGTCTGCAAGAATTTAGTCAATCCCATAGTTTAAACCAAATTCAACAAGTAATGCATAAATCAATGACATAAGCACAAAAATAATGTAAACTACCTGGCGACAAAATATTATTAATATCAGTCGGGCACTTTCTAGGGAAGAAGTATCCATATATGTGACGGGCATTTTACTACCATGAAAATCAAATTCCAATAAATTTGGAGCTTGAATCGTGAGTTTTTCCAGACTCTGCAACTCAAATAAGGTGAATTTCTTGAGTTTTTCACTCTGAATCTCTATATTTTTCAGGTTATAGCATAATCTTAGATTCAATTCTGAAATATTTGGGAACTTATAGGATACATCTCGAAACTGTTGGTCTGTGATGGTGGCACCAGTGAGCTTGAGTGTTTGTAAAGTATTGTAACCATCCAAAATAGCAATTTGGCAAGGATGAAGATTGCCCTGTTCAGTAGGTTCTGTATATCTAAAGCATTGAAGATATGGAGCTTGGACTATCACACTATGGAGTTTGCAATAACTAGCATCGAAATACTTGAGATGTACTAGGCCAAAAATATGACATTTGCTTATACCCTCACAACACTGTAACTTTAGAGTCCTGATAGATGGGCATCTGTCGATAACTCTTTGTAATTGGGCATCTGAAATATGGACATGATTCAAAGAAAGAGACTCAAGACAAGAAAATCTTTTGTCAAATTCAAAATTGCACCTGCTTAACTGCAATGTTGTCAGCTTTTTAGCATCATAAATAACATCAGGTAAGTTATATGATGTTAAACCGAAACGGTGAATTCCCAGCTCTGTGACGTTGAGTTTAACCGCCAATTCAATCCAAGTATCCACGTGAGAATCCACTTCTGGATCACGATAACTAAGGATGAATTGTTCAAAATGTAAGTTTTGTTCGACATGGAATCGCAGAGATTGATCAACCAACTTGACATAGTTTTCAAGGGTCATATCAAATTGATAGAATATCAAATTAGGTCTTGAAGTCCAGCAATAGTACCATCTCTTGGACAAGATACAACTTCTCGCCGCCTCTTCAACGCCGAGGTCAGTGCGGCATAAGATTTGATGAATAATATGCACAGGCAATTCTGATATTCTGTCTTCTCTTTTTGCCATAATGCTTCCTTCGTTTTGATTTCTTGGTGCCGTCGTATATCCTCTTTTAAGGGTTTCACTTTCATACTCCATCCATCAGGGTTAATAGCTTAAAAGATCACTGAACTATTAGAAATTATGTAGAAAAGTCATTGAACTTTCTTTTATATCAATAAAATCACTCAGCTTATGATTTTTATTTTCAAAAATCATTCTATCATTAAAATAAAATCCTCAACACACAAGAGACCAATATTTATACCTCTTATAACTTGCTCTTTGATCATATGTTACTCAACTTTGGCTCTAAAAACGTGACTGTCTTCCCCTCACTCCACAGTTGCCATTCCAGAGATAATTATTTTATATGCGAGCAGGAAAAGATAAATCGAACTACTTTTCTGCTTACAGCTCGAAATGTTCAGTCAATTTTTATAGCGTTGGTGGTTTTTTTTTTTTTTTTTGGTGCTTAGACTATTGAAAAAATATTTCTTGTATTGCATATTCAGGCGACATATGACCACTGCATTGGAGATTATCTGATTATGCAGTCGGTGTCATATTAGACCCAATGACATAATTTTCAAGGTAAAAATGAAATACATGCATAAATTTTGTGGGGTAAATTATTAATTTTATAATTTTGTTTATTTATGCCATCCATGATTACATGTTCTAGAAAAACAATTTAATTTGTCATGGCAAATTTATTTCAATTATAAATATAGTTGAATGATTTTTGAAGATAAAAGTGTTAAGTTGAGTGATTTTATTGATATAAAAAAAGTTTAATGACTTTTCTAGATAATTTTGCATAGTTCAGTGATCTTTTAAAATATTAACTCTACTCCATCATATATTTGGGGCGAGTTAAGTGAATATCCACTTTTTATTTAATTTTTTTACCCTAAATTTAAAAAAAAGGGAAACTAAGTAAATACCTATAAAAGGGTATAAAATGAAATTTATTTTGAGTCAATGGGAATTAGTTTGAATTCGGCTATGAAAAATTACTTGGATGAGTTCCTTTTAATAAATAATTACTGATTTTAGCGATACTTTTTATTTATTACCATTTATAGCAATACATAGCAATATTATGTTAAATCTACAATATGTATTAAAGTGAATTATGTATGCAATATATATGTATTATGATTGTTTTTTAAAATATATTATGCTTGTTTGGTAAGAAATTGACACATTGTATTATAAGTGTATTAAAATGTATGATAAATGTATTAAAAGTGATCAAGTGAAAAAAAAAATGTTATTTGCTATAAATAGTAAATATTTTTTTAATATGATATATTTATGTAAGTCACTACTAAAAAAAAGGTAAAAAAACGACGGACTGCGTTGCTTCAAAAAAGCGACGGCAAATGCAACACTGTCCGTCACTTTTTTCATTTTTTTAAATTTTTTATACTTTTTTTTATAAAAGTGACGGACAGGGCCTCTTCGTCTGTCACTTTTTTTTTATTTTGAAAAAGCGACGAACAAGGCCTCTTTGTTTGTCCCTTTTATTAAAATAAAAAATACGCCAAAATTATTTATAAATAATTTATATTCATATTTAATAAAAGCGACGGACTGCATTGATATTATTTTAAAAAATAATTTTCAGAAAACAACGGTGTCCATCATTTTTAATGTCAATTGTGTGTGTATTTTTACTGTCATTCTTTTATGGATGTTTTTACTACCTTTCTTGTCATAAGATTGATGATTTATGTCATTATGTGTATACATGATTTTGTATGTGGAATAAAGGACTATTAATTAAATGTATGCATATTCTCTGTTTGTATAAAATAGAAAATGCAGAAAAGCGATGAATTGTCCGTTGCTTTTTTGAACTTTTTAATGTTTTTTTCTAGAAAAGCGACCCGTCCGTCACATTATTTTTTAAAAAATTAAAATTTAAAAATTACGATGTTGTCCGTCGCTTAAGAAAAGATAAAAAGGAAAAGACACCGTCCGTCACTTTTGAGCAACGCAGTCTGTCGCTTTTTGAAAAGTGTCGAGCATAAAAGCAACGAAAGTGACTGTGTCGCTTTTCCGTCGATTTTGACCAAAAAAACGATGCAGTCCGTCACTTTTGACCCTTATTTTTTGACATTTTTTTAGCAGTGAGTTTCCCAATTGTAATTATATTTACAAATATTATCTTTACTAATATAATGGGTAAGACCCTGAATAAGATCAATGGTTGGCATGCTAAACTTCTATATATTCTCAGGCCAAAAACATGCAATTTGCTTAATTATTCCCTGGTAAGAGACTAGCTGGGGCGGCTGGTAAACTTTGAAAAAAAGACTTTGGCCTTAGGCCTCCAAATTTAGGGGGCCCCATTTTTTGGTTTCTTAGGTAGGATTAAACTAAAAAAAAAATAGAACTAAGACTTTAAATTCAAACGAAATTAATGAGATGACTTGATATGACTATTACTTTTTACCTTTTCAATGTCTACTTTTTTAATTGTACAAGTTATCTTTTTTTTTTTACCTAATTTATTTTTATATATTCTATCCTTCTCTCTTCCTCTCTTCTATTTCTTCTCTCTTTTTCTTTTCTAATCTTACATCTCTCTTAATCAAAACTTAAGAATTTACTTGTTCTATTGATAATTTCAATTTTCAAAAAATATAGTTTATGTTTTAGATTTGAACAATTTGAAGTATATGAAAATATTTTTGGTTTTCTATTTAGTGGGAAAAAATTGAGATCATTAGATGTGTCTCCGAAACAAACGGTCCATTTATTGATGGGCGAACGACGGGGATTGAACCCGCGCGTGGTGGATTCACAAAGGGAATTCAAAAAAATATTGTCTTAATCTTGAATGTTCCTTAAAACATAATACTCACTCCGATATTGACGGTTTAAACTTATTTTCTGAATTAAAAGTGTTAAGAAAAATCATACAAGTAGAAGGCAATACTCTAATTGAGATACTTAATTAAATAAAAATACTTGATTCTTTTCCAAATGCTTACATTGCTTATAAAATAATGTTAACACTTCCTACAACAGTCGCTTCAGCAAAAAGAAGTTTTTCAAAATTTAAAATAATAAAATCTAATTTAAGATCAACAATGTCTCAAGAAAGATTAAGTGGTTTGTCTATATTATCGATTGAAAAAGAATTATTAGAAGAGATTGACTACACAAAAATTATAAATAACTTTGCATCTCAAAGAGTTAGAAAAATAGATTTGAAATAAAAACATATATAATTTTTAAATTTTTTTTAAGGCCTCTAGTTTGATTTAGGCCACCAACGGGTTTGAGCCGCCCCTGGAGACTAGATTTAGAGTCTTGATGAACGGGCATCTATCGATAACTCCTTGCAATTATTAGTGGCGCTAATATCAAATTCAAACTTGCACTTGATTAGCCACAATGTTTTCAGCTTTTTAGCATCATAAATAACATTAGGTTAATAAATCGGCTATATGTCTAATTCAACAGGATAAAAGAATAGAAAGTCAATTTATCGATGTGAATTTAGATTTATCGTCAAATCAAATTCATTTACCTAATGCTTAAAAAATAAAAGAGAAGGAATTTTTACAAGACTACTCAAACGGGTAAAAAAATTATGCGTGTGTACTTATCTCACCAGTTAAAAGAGAAATTCACAAGGCAAAAATTTATATTTTTGTATTATAAATAATACAAGTTATGTTTTGTTAGACATAACAAATTATTTCGCTTTAAATCCTAGAGAACTTATGTCCTTAGAGGCGTAAATTATATTTAACAATTCATAAGTAGTTCCTACCGAACCTATGCTGATAGATGCATAAATTTAGTTTCAAAATATTATGCATGTCTTAATTCTTAAGAAGTCCATAATCCACTTCTAAAAAAAAATTGCCGGATAACTTTTTACCACCGATTTGAGGGGTAAAAAGTTAAAAGACCACCTTAAAATAATAGCAATTCGTACAAAAACTTGATATAAATATAAAATAAATATTGAAGTTATTTCATACTGTTTATGTCAAAAATTGTTTGAAATGTAACATTCAAATAGTCTTTGGGATTAGCTTACCTTTTTCCAAAAAAACATTTCCCTAATAATATATTCAAGTAGTCATCTCAAAATGCATCAACCAATTCTGATTAAATAATAAAATAGGCATATATGTCCTACACTTTTTGTTTGTTTGTTTGCTTAGTAGTTGGGATTTATGGTTTTGCTTTAGTTTATTTTTCTCTTCTTTCTTGTATGAGTAAAGGAATGCCAGAATATTCAAAAGGTCACTTGAGTTTTTAAAGATAAATCAATTAAAAAAAAAAAGTTGTTGAACAACAGCTTCATGAAAAAAGTTGTTAAAAAATAGATAGCACTATCTGAACTTTCATTTTGTTGATAAATTTTTATTAATTATTATTTTTTATTTTTTTAGCTAATAAGAGTTCGATTTTTTACTTTGTAATTTTCTCACTATTTTTCCTTCCCAAATCTCCAATTTTCTTTTTAAAAAAAACAATAAGGAGCGAAAAATAATAATTTATTAGTGCAAATCTATAGGTGTACACTAATTGAGTATACCAAGTCTTCCTTAAACAGTCGGTGTATCTAGATGGAGCCAAGGGGTCATTTCAAACTTTTTTCTTCAGAAAGTTATATTATGTAAGATTAATTTGAATTTTATGGTTATATTCTCTTTCATTTTTACTTGTTATATTTAGACGTGATATATTTATTAAGAAAATAATAATTAACATGATTATTTTATCACACTATTTCTATTAATTAATGTTTATTATTAGATTTTGAAAAATAGTTTGAGAAATAAGTAATTAATGCACTGGATAAAACATGAATTTTTTTTTTTTTGTCTTTTCTTGATATGTTAAAGTGATAAGTAAAAGTAATTTATGTAAAATACATTTCAAAGTTGATTAGGACAATTATCAGTTGTTCTTTTTTCTTACTTGACTATCTCCATCTACTCAAATAAGTGTGTTTCAATACATAAATAACGATAGTTCATATAGAAGAAAAAAACATATATAATTAAAATATAAAATCACGAAAAAATTAGTAATTCAAATATATTTTTAATCATTAATTACCTTTATGTTAAAAATAAACTTAGGATAAAATGAAATAACCTGAATGTTAATAATTGTGATTATTTTGCATAGAGGCTCTCATCATATTGTCTTGTAGACTATACTTTCATACCTGCCTATAAGAATTTACTAGTATAATTTTTCGAATGATGTTCACAAAATTCCAAGTAATAAAACAAAAACTGGTATAAACTTTGAATGAGTAAACGAAACGTATTACTAGTAATAGTAGCATATTCATTACGAGAATGTATCACGTCAGGATCCGTTGCTCAAACCAAATCACGCTAATGTTATGGAAGTTCTTGGACCGTGTAAAATAATAGTAGTACCAAAGACTTTTCAATTTTCTGAAAGGGACTTAAAATAACATTTATGAAATTATTGAACTTGAAAAATAACCAATGGTTGTATTTAGGGGTGTTTACGGGTTGGTTTGGATCGGTTAATGGTCAAAACTAAAACCAAACCAACTTAATCGGTTTTAAAATTATCAAAACTAAACCAAACCAAATATAATATACATTTATCGGTTTGGTGGTTATCGGTTTTGGTTTGGTTTGGTTCGGTTATTCGGTTATTAACCATACACAAAAATGAAAGAAACAATTCATTCAAAATGTGAAAAAGTGACAACAATCCATTCAAAACGAAAAATAGTTAGAATGACTTAAATTATTGAACTTTCGATCACTAAATTTACTATCAATAAGCTGTAAAATTCACTATATTGGCATAGAGGAAGAGACAATAACATTTTCAGTTCCACAAAGAATTGTCATAGACACTCATATACATGAAATCAATAAAATAAATGTTTTCATCTTGGGCATTTTTGCTTTCAATAAGTAAATTATAAAGAAATTTTAATGAAAATATATATAAATCTTTAAAGTTGTTTATAAAAACAATTTATTAAGTATGTATATTAATAAAATATATGTATATAATTCATCGGTTCGATTTGATTATTTCTTCGGTTTTTTCAAATAAAATCATAACCAAACCAAATACTATCGGTTTTAAAAAATCTAAAACCAAATCAAACCAAACCCAAATAAAATCGATTTGATTCGATTTTTTGATTTGGATAAGTTTTTATCCAAACCGTGAACATCCTTAGGTGTATTGACAAAGTTTGCCACTTGGCTTCTTAAAAAAATGTAATAATTGGCACGTTTAGTTTTTCCATTTGTTTAACTTGTCAATCAGTAAGATTTTTGGGGTCAGTGATTAGAATTTAGGACCCTTAATTTGATCAAATCATATACTCACTCCTATTCATATTAGATGTACAATTTTTATTTGATAAAGTGATTAAAAATTTGTTAATAGATTAATAAATTTTATTATTTTACCCTTTATTCGTATTAATTAGCCTCTTGAAAAAAGAAGTTTTGAATTATCAAAATTTATTTAAACTATTAAAGGCCATATTAATTATAGGAGTAAAATGGGAAAAATAAATTAATTATATCCTGATTTAATAAGTAACCAAGTAATATGAGACAAATATTTTTAGTGTAACTTACAGAAATAGCTATAGTTTTAGGGTTATTAGATTGAAATAGTTATAAGTATCATATTTAAAAAAAAATAGCTACGCTTTGTGTTACAAAATGGCTATATCCATATATATGTCGTTTTTTCTTTTAATACAAAAATACATTCTAATTAATTTCCCACTAAATAAGGTAAATTAGTTAATGTAACTGACAAGGCTTTTTTCCATCCCTTAAACCCACAAATTTGGCACTTTAAATATGTAACTAACCACTACCTTTTAGGATTCTTATCCGTTTAAAAATAAAAATTATGTTTGCTCTTTCTTCTTCAATTGACGCGTAAGAAAAATACAATTCAATGGCTACCATTACAGTTTTGATCCGGCATTCCGAAAAATGGAGCAAAGAGAATTGCTATGTAGAATATAGCTTTGACAGGATACTAGTGTTGAAGGAATATGCTTCGTATTTTGATTTATGGCGGTATGTATATTAATGAAAGGTTAATTTTTTGTGAGAAAAATAATATTTCTGGTATTCAGTTGATTATGTATTCATTTATTTAAGTATTTAATGTATGT
>JAJOOR010017823.1:0-18195 GCA_036250505.1 Solanum acaule
TGAGAGACGAGCTCGGAGCTGCAGCGTAACTGAGAGTCTGAGACGAGAGTTGAAAATTATGGACTACACTGGTCTGAAATTAGGGATTTTTAAATTTAGATTGGAATTTGGGCTGGGCATGGGCTATTGGGCTGAGAGTTGTATTTTTATTAAAGGAATGGGCTGAGATTTAATGAATGGGTAAAGAATATATATCATATATATATCTAATTTCGGTTTTTCGGTTAACCGATTTTTTAAGCTAAAAAACCGAAAACCGAACCGAAAAACTGAAATATTGAAAATCAAAACCGAAACCGACCGAAATAACCGAAAAACCGAAACCGAAATATAAAAAAAATCAGTTCAGTCGGTTTTTTCGGTTTTAACCATATTATGCCCAGCCCTATTCGCGGGTACGTTTGTATAATTCACATGTTTTTGTATAATTGAGTAATACAAAGTCTGGAATTATACAAATATGATAAAACTTGAAATAACGAATTGATACAAACATAAACATATGAGCTTTAAATAGTTATACAAATTATATTAGACAAATTACATTATATAAATTATATTATACAAAATCCAAAAACTATACTTTTATACAAACTTTAAAAAGTTATACAAAAAAAAAAGATTGAATGTATATGGTAATAAAACTAAAAAATCAAAAGAAATCATCATCATATACAAATACAAACCACCGTATACAAATACAAATCAAACGAAGAATTGTTAGTTGTGAACTATACAAATGTGGCGAATTATACAAAAGTGGCTAATTATACAAACTCAAAGTCAACCCATGTAATTAATGGTTAATATTAGTCGTGAGTGATAATTATAACAAACTATATCTATGATGACTAATTAAGCAGTATAAGTTTGTTTAACAACATAATTTTCCCGAAAAATAAATTAGTAAATTCTTTGAATAGTCATTCATATTTGGCAAATTATTTAGTAATATCAGTTTTGTTTCTCTTGGAACCATAATATCAACCAACAATCTTTAATTTCCTTAAAATAAAATGTACTTTCACATAAAAACAGTCTTCTTTTTCCTGATAGGATAATAGAAAAGATCTTTTACAAGTACAAAATGATAAACTAGATCTTCTAGACATGTATATACAAAATTTATACTTTATATGCATATTTGATTTAAATTTCTAAAAAATAATCTGATGGTTCCTCTTTTCTTCGCATTTTTTTTTTCATTTTTTTCCTATTTCCTCCCTAATAGGAGTAATATTTTGTAGCTTATCCTTTCTCTCTTTTTTTTTGGTTTCCCACCTGGTGGAGCCCACATTGGAGCTCCAACTAAATTAGGATTGCGCACTGTAGGGCCCATTCAAGGGTGAGTTTCCCAACAGGATTTTCTCCATACCAGTGCTCGAACCCGAGACCTCTGGTTAAGGGTGAAGCACTCCCACCAGTGCACCACAACCCATGTTGGTTATCCTTCCTTTTTTTCCCTTGTTTCTTTGGTTTTCTTCAAAAAAATAAAATAGTTGTTCGTCTTTAAAGTGAAGTCATAACTTATATATACAGTAAAACCTCTATAAATTAATATAGGTGAGACCATGGAAATTTTATTATTTTATAAAGATATTATTTAATCGATAAATTAATAATTATTAATTTAAAGAGTGGGTTGAGATTTAATTAAGGTTAATTTTGATTATATCAAAATCATTGTATCTTACTAATTTATGTATCATATTTATTGATTTCACATAAAAAAAAATTATTAAACATAAAGTGCAACGGATACATCAAATTCATTGTATCTTACTAATTTATGTATCATATTTATTGAATTGTCACTATCGTGCAAACAAAAAAGCATGGATGACAAGTGTGCTTTTTGATGAATATATTCGTTGATTTGACCACAAAATGCATTGTAGACGAGTTTTGCTTGTGGTAGATAATTGTCCAACCCATAATAGAAATATTGAAGGACTACAAAATGTTGAATTTTTTTTCTTGTCACCCAACATGACATCCAAAATTCAACCTTGTGACGCTGGGAAAATAAGAGCTTTCAAGATGTATTATCGTAACATATTTTATCGTAGGATATTAGAAGGTTATGAAGTGGGACAAATTGATCCAGCAAAGATTGATGTTTTAGATGCTATCAATTTTGCAATCCATGCTCGGACAACAAATGTTCAACAAGAGACAATAGCAAATTGTTTTCGACACTATAAGATTCGTTCAGGGATGCAATATCAGAGAATTTGAATGATGCCACTTGTGAAAATGTCATTCATGAACTTGAGGTAATGATTAATGATCTCGGTTACCACAATAAAATGGATGTCAATAACTTGTTGGATTATCCGGGTGAAAGTGATACATGTTCAGAGGCGTAGAACTTAGAAGAAATTGTGGATACCATCGGAAAAGGCAATGTTGATGATGAAGTTAAAAATGATACTATACCTTTGGAACCAGTTACGCGTAAGGAAACACTTATTGAATCTAGAACTTTTCACAATTTTATGGTGCAGTTCAAAAAGACAACACCGGAGCTCTTGGATGCAATAAGAAAAGTTAGAGATAGCTTCAACTAGATTTAAATTTGGGAAAAGGGCCTGATATACCCCTCAACTTTGTCATTTGGAGCTGATATGCCCCTTGTTATGAAAGTGACTCATATATAGCCTTACCGTTATACAAACGGCTCACATATGCCCCTACCGTTACAAAATGAGCTCACATATACCATTCATTTAACGGAAGTGAAAAAATTAGTTTTAAATTTATATTTTTGACTTTTAATTTTCTTAAAAATTATTTAGGGGTATATATGATTCTTCTAGCAAAGTTCAAGGTATATTTTAATCTTTTTCATACATAAATTATTTTTTGACTTCTTTGATTATAATTATTTGAGTTTCTTATTCTTATTTTATTTTTTTCTTTCATGCCTTAGTGTAAAGAAAAAAATTTAAAACTTTTTTTTTTGGCTATATTATAATTTAAACAATTTTTTTTGTCTATATTGTAATTTAATTTTTGTATTTGAAGAAACAAATTTGGTCATCTAAGTTTTACAAGAATATTAGTGAAACATAAATAAATTTGACCATCAAAATAATAAATCTAAATTAGTCATTGAAACAAAAAAAAGTCAAAAAAAAATATGTTTGAGGAGGATTAAATATACTCATATGGGATTATTTTTTTTTTAAAGAAAATATTAAAAAATTCAACGAAAATTATTATTTTTTATTTCTGTTAGAAGAAAAGGGTATATGTGAGTCATTTGTATATAAGTAGGGGTATATATGCGTCACTTTCATAACGAGGGGTATATCAGCTCTAAATGACAAAGTTGAGGGGTATATCAGACCCTTTTCCCTTAAAATTTTAAGAAAAAACAGAACACAATAGAATCATATTTCACTAAATTGTCTTAGCTATATTTGTACTTTTAAAGAATTATTAATTTATCATATTAATGGGACCATATATTTATATAGGGGTCTTCTGGAAACATATTATCTTATTATCTTATCGAAATTGGTGGTTTTTTCCATTGGCCCAAGTCGGGACCGGAGGAAAATATTACTTTAGAGAGATTATTAATTACCGAGTATTAATTTATAGAGGTTTTACTATATATATATATATTCTTATTTTTAAAATCAAGTGATATTATAAATATCTTATTTTACATGAACAGATTAAATACAAATAATTATTTAAAAAAGTGATTAACATAAAATTTTAGAGTACTTACAATTTTTTCATAATTATATTATGAAATTGAAATATAAAAAGTAAATCACTTATTTATGAAGACAAAACAAATTTTATTAAGAAACGGAGGACTTTGTTTGAGCCACAATACTTCTCCCTTGTGTTGCTCTCCACTAATTTCCTTACGAGATAAATGACTTCTTTAATTGAGCTCCAGACATAAATGCAAATTAATTCTTGAAAATAGCTTCATCCAGTTACCTCCACCTTTAGTTGAGCTCCAGCGTCATCTTGAAAATAGTCTCATCTTTAGTTGAGCTCCCAGACATAAATTAAAATTGATTATTGAAAACAGCCTCATCTAGTCACCTCCACATCCCTTTCCCAAACTTTTATAGTATGACTTAACAACTAATTAATACCATTATAATCATTGTAATTTTGAATATCATCTTTGTTCTTTGTACAATGATATCATTGGTTAAACATCTTATTGTTATAAAAGGCAAGTTACATATTTAGTCTGTCGATCAAAATAATTATATCCACTATTCAAATATATGAAAAAATTTACTCTATTTTATATAAAAAATGTATACTTCATAAATATCAATCAATCATAAATAATAGGAAGTTTCTCATATTTTTCTTACATCTTGTTAGGAAAATATTTGGGGCAATTCAATGGTGATATTTTTCTATTTTTATGCGTATGTTGACCAAGAAAAAGTTGAGGTAGTATTATTGTGTTATTTTCCCTTTGATTTTTCTAAAAGTATGTAGTGTTAAACTGGAACTAAGACGTGTTCTTAAATAAGCCTATATTAACCAAATAAGGAAATATAGACAAGAAATTTGTTTCCTTTCATTGTCATATTGATTGGTTCGATCTATATTATATAAACCCAGTAACCTACTATATGCACCCCTCTAATGCTCTCTTCAAGAAAACATACATGCACTTGTCGTATACAATAAACTATATCAAGAGTTGTATCAATGGATTGAGGGAGAATTTCGGTGTAATTGATAAAGTTGCTAATTAGAAAGCTAAAAGTTTAAGCTATGAAAATAGTTTTCTATATAGATGCAGGATAAGATTATATATAATAGATTCTTGCGATATGGTTCTTTCAGGATCCTTTGTATATAGTGAGAGTTTTCATGCAATAAACTATCCTTTTAGTTATATCAATGAACTATATTTAACTTGTATTTGAACATACGATTTCAAATCAACATTTGGATATATGATTTGGGATCATGATTTCAAATTTCATTTGCTTTAAAAAAAATGATTTTGGATTTCAAGTCGTGATTATAATTTTTTGAAAATGTAAAACTTAATCGATAAGTTAATATTTTATCAAAAAAAAAAAAAAAAACTCATCATTTTATCTTTACCAAAACAATTACTAATTTTTAAATTTCAAATTTAACTTCAAAATGTACCGTAATAAACTAATAAATTTGTGTACATGCATCATATATCCTTTAATCTATTTAGTGTAAATATAAATAAGTTTTAGGAAAAAAGGTGCCTATTTTTCAAGCTAAGAGATTTCATTTCTTTTCATATTTAGAAGGGAAAAAAAATGTAGTAGTAGAAAATTCTTAGGAAAAAGCCAAACGGAGACTTGACTTAAAATGAGGACGGGGTAAAGCCAATAAATATCCGCCACGTACCCCATACCCCCGTCCAACAAGAATTTCCTCTTTATTGCCGAAGAGTGCATTTCTTCATCAGTCTCTCCTACACAGAACCAACTCTTCCTTCACCATTTTTGAACTCGTCACTCTCAAACCCAAAAAAAGAAAAAATTTTAAAAAAGTTTCTCTGAACCAAAAATCTCAGCAAAACTCTCAAACTTCATCATCAATTTCTCAAGTTTCATTCTCCGGAGTTGATTTGTTTGTTGATCAGAAAACGGCTACACTCCGCTATCTCTGTGAGTATTTTTTTTTTCATCTAAGGTGCCGATCATGTTTTTAGTTGTGATTTCATCTTTGATTCTGTTTTCTCTCTGTTTTGAGATTTTGTTTTTCGCAACCAGAATTACTGATTTAATTTTTTTTCGTTTTGTGTTTCTGTATTCCGATTATATGGCATCTGTTTTGATACATTTGATAACTTCCCCAAATTTCGTGATGGAGCCAGAATTTTCATTATGCGAATCATGCTATTTACATGATTCAACTGACTCTTCTGAAAAAAGCTACTAATCTCACTAGCAGTTGAATCATATCATTTAGGTGGAGGTCAAAGGGTTCAACCTTTAGTTAAATCATGTAAAATAGTTTAATTTTCCGTCGATAAAAGCCCCTCGGATTTTTGGTAACTTCGCCCCGATTTGAATCCCTCATTTTCTCCGTTTTCTATTATTCAACCTATTTTTGAAAAAAAAAATTGACACAAAATTTCATTGATCAATTTGAACGGCATATCTGTATAAATTTTTTGATGGACTGAATAAATAAATGAACGATTCGATAATTCATAAATATATTAAATGCTAATTTTGCCAATTCTAAAGAATTAGACCTTGAATGGGTCATCAGTTCCTGTTGTTGCATGAAATTATATGAACACTAGGAATTTAACACATGTATCTAATAGATTCTATGTTCACCATTTTCTTACGGAATTTTTCTTTTTTCGTTTTATTTATATTGTGCGTGTGACTCAGCCAGAATAAATTGGTGGTTTTTTTAATATATTAAGACTCGAGTCAAGTTGGCTAGGAAATGACGTGCTGTTTACGTGTCATACTGATAAAGTTTCTTTTGTTCTAATTTATTTGTCTTATTTTACTTTGTCATGTAGTTTAAGAAAATAACAAGAGAACTTTTGAATTTTGTGATTTTTAATTTGACATGATGTTTACATTATATATTTTCTAATATTGATAGTGTTATTTCTTTGTTGCATTAGAAAAAATAATACATACATTAGCTTTTTGTGTTACTAATGTTTTGTTTGGTACATTTTTTCAACATATTTCTTAGTGGGTGTCTGGATTAATTTTTTTTAAAATGACTTATAAATTAAAAGTCATAAGTGGGTAACAACTACGTAACTTTTAACTTTTGACTGTTTTGTACTTTTGAAGCTATACAAACACTTTCAAAACTTAAAAAAAATGTTTAAAAGCCGAAGTCATTAAAAATAAGTCAATTCAAACATCCACTTGATTATATACTTTATTTGGTATTAAGATATGAATAACTAATACATATAAATTATTGTATTAGTCATGCAAAGAGTTTTAGTGCATTCATTAACATGATTAAAAATATAGTTGCCACTCAAAATGTTTTCAACATCCTTACCACTATTTTTGCATATAAATATTTTTTCTTAGAAATTATGCAATATATGTTATTTTTAATGAACCAAATCAAACTTAGTATATGATTTAATATCTGCATAACTAATACTGATATTACTAATACACCTTATCCAACATTATTCTTATGTACCCTACCAAACAATGTCTCACTCTTGGTTTCAAATTTGTCTTTTTAAATTTTCCTCCCTATTATGCAAAACTTGATCCCCAAGTAATTTTGGTACATTCCTATCAACTACAGCCAAGTGGGAATAGACTCCACAATAATGATGATTTCAATTCTTTGTTACAAAGTCTCCGTCAAATTTGCATGCGTTGACAAAACTAGTTGTCTTTGTTAATAGGGGCAACACATAGATAGCATGAATTATTTGCCAATCTTCCTATTTCGTTTTGTTTCACTAATTTTCTACATTAAATTAGTATGTCTAATAATTTAGTTATCATTTCATTGAATGACTTATAGTAAGATAAAGTTTTGAATAAGAATGATGATATTAGTAATAATTGGATAGTACTCTAGGATGTAACCTAAGGATTAATAAAGTGGATTAAAAATGTTGAGGTCTCAGATTTAAATATCCATTAGAGATTTTAAATATAAATACATATTTTTCAAACTTTTTATAATATTAAGAAATGAAAAATAAAGTAGGCTTAAGAATTGTTTTGCTTAGAATAGTAAATGTTGCAATTATGTTTCTTTGCCAGGAGGCTGCTGGGGCATGATGTCCAGCGATACTGCCTTTTTTTACTGATTATACTGATCATTTGGTAATGAAAATAATAATATTATTTTTTGTTTTTTGCTGGCCAAATATTATTTAAACATCAAATGTTGTTATAGGTGTATATATTTTTTTGTTATAGGTGTATATAAGTGAACTTATAACAATCAAAAGAAGTTGGAACAAAGATTTTGTTGTAGAAAAGGTTGAAAGTATTTGGTAGTTGGAATGATGGAATTCTGGTTTTGATATTTGGTAGGTGAGTGAAAAGTATTTTTAGGAGAAAAATATATATTAAAAATTAATAATCAAATTGAATAGTATTTTGATTAAAAAAAAAATTGAGTATTAGAAATGAATGATAATGTACAAGTGTTAGATGAAGATGAAATTAAATAGTTAAGATAATTTTCTCTGTTTTTATCTTCAACTTTTTTGGAGAGAAAAAGACTAGACATTGCTCTGTGATTGTGATTCCATGGGTCGTTTTCCCTATCAATAATTTCACTCTTTTGTCTTTTCCTTTCTGTGTTTTCAATGAGTGAAATGTGTTTGTGATTCCATTGTTTTCTCCATCTTTGTTTTGTTTGCTTTTGATGGGGGTTCTTCATACGAAATTGTTTATAATTAGTGGCTTTATATGAAGAAATATATGAATCTTGGAATTTAACTCTGCTCTTTTTGTATGATACAATCTGTGCTTCGATTTTCTTGATGGCTGTTTGTTTCTCTTTTCTGTAAATAAATATAATATCTTGACAGGACATTGTATCAGCAAGAATTAGTGTTCCTGCTATGCTAGTGAACCGTATGAGAGCTTTTTGTAAATCTTGGTAACATGATCCCAATATGTGAAAACAGGATATCGATTTCAAGTTCTTTGTCGTGAGGGGGGTCGACCATTAGTCTTTGATAGTAATAGTTTTCTTGGCATGGATTTGGTAGTGTACAATACATGACTTTTGGAGTGACTATTTTCTAAACGCAGAAAAATGGAATTCTTTCAAGCAGACCACATGAATGATGACACTAACGATAATTCTCCTTATATCTTCAAGGGATTTTCCTCAGCAACTACATCTCAGAGGCACGGTATTCACCGGGTATGTTCAAGTTCTTCATGAAACATTGATCGTTTTTTCCATAAAAAGAGCACATAGGTAGTACAACTTATCTGCAAAGAGTAAAGTAGCAACTGTTTTCCATATTTATTGCTTGTTAAGGCCTTCTCTTTTTAACAATTGTGCTGTATGCATTTCCTTTGTGACTTAATACAGCAGTTAAAATGGACATGTTTTGTTAGTTCTGAGTCATGTTTGGCAAAAATATTGAATAAAAGTTTGAAGCATTCTTTGATGATTAGTGGTGTCGCGTAGTTCTGATGTATTACCATCTTCTTCCCCATATTCTTTTATTTTTGATGATGAATGCACTTGACTAACAATTCCTGCAATATACAAGCTTCAATTAATTGAATGTCCCGTTATGTTTCAAGATGAGCCACTCTTTAGTCCCTGTTTCCTTTATAGCGTCTTCTTTTAGACGAAGAAGCAAGGGAAAGAGTCTATGAGAGCAAAATCTCTTGATTTTGAGAAGTTACCTCTCTTGTACTGCAGCTTGCAGGATATGACTTTAAGACTGAGGCTTATCAGAAGGTAAATGAATTTCCTGCACACATCATAAGAGAAGGGGATAAGAAGATAAAAGATGTGGTGAAGGAGCATGTACTCCCTTTCCTTCCTGCTAAATCGCTTATGAAGTTTAAGGCTGTGTCCAAAGATTGGGATAAATGGATAGCTTGTCCCTTATTAACCCACCAACAAAGTTTCTCTTGCCAGAGTTTTTCGGGCTACTTTTATCAAAATATGAGTACATGGGATATGAATACTATGTTATTATCTCTAGACCCTTCTACAATTGGAGTTCCCAGCCCAGCCCTTGATTTCTTGCCTGAAATTGTCAAAATTCTAAGCTCTTGCAACGGGTTACTCCTTTGTCAGGGGTCAGAGAAGTATTATGTTTGCAATCCTGCAACCAAAGACTGGAAAATTCTCCCCCCTCCTCGGTACTATCATGGGGATGAACCGGCAATTGTTCTTGCATTTGAACCTTCTCTGCGTAACATTGAGGCATATTATCATGTTATCTGTGCATTTCCTATGCTTGATCAGCCAATCATCGGATTTGAGATTTACTCTTCAGAATCAGATTCTTGGAGCTGCTCTTCTGCATACTGTTCTGATCTAGAAAATCCGTGTCTTGTTGGTGGGGGTTTGTTTATGAAGGGGGTTGCTTACTATGAGACAAAATCAAACGAAGTATTGGCCTTTGATGTGAAAGAAGAGATCCCTGCAATTATATCTTTACCTATTCAAGTTGGGAGGGATGGATCCTTAACACAGATGGACGGTGAGCTGAGCTACGTTACTGCTTTTAATGAATGTGAAAATGTCTTCTTAATAGATATCTACCAAGGCATGGAAATGACCCTGAAGCGCAGTGTTAGCATCAATCTTGGACCCGAGAGGACTCTTACTTATGCGTGCAAGGTACTACCCTGTGTTAACAGTGATGCTGTGGCTATTCAGGTTCGCGAACACATATATTTGTATCACATCAAGGAGCAGAAAGTTGAGTCTATAGCAAGTCCAAGCGCCATCGGTTCAGCCAAAAAGTTCCTGCCCTACATAAACAGCCTTGCTAATGCTACATTGAGCTGAAGCCTTAATTCACTCTGTCCATGGGTGAAAATCACTGATTTTACAGCTATTTTGAATCTCTGCTTACATTATGACTTGGATGGTGTATAAAACTAAGTTGACATTCTCTTTTTTGTGAACAATGAATTTTGTCTAAGGAGCTGTTTCATGTGGATAGTGACATTCTTATTATCATTCGCCTCAACGTAAATATTTATTTATTCATTTTTGTGGTTTATTTTTCAACTGTAGTTTACTGTATATTCACCCACAGAAATCATAATGAGTGTTGTGCACAATGTATAATGCAAGAAACAATTTTATTCAAGCATGTTGGAGGTAAAAAAAAAAAAATCAATGCTAGAGAGAGACGATCTCATTGTTTCACTTTTTTTGGTTGAATGAAAAAAGCTATGAGTTTGTTCATTTATTAAGATTGAGAACCAAATATTAACAATCACAAACACGTTGAAAAATTTCTATCTTCCTCAAAACTTTTATCAAGTTAAATCAACAAACTCTGTCATAAGCCTTTGTCATTTCTAACACGATGATGACATTTGCTAGCTTGTCTCTCTTTCTAATATCTATGACCATTTCTCTGATCAGTAAAATATTTTTAAAGATATTTTTATCCATCATAAATTCGGATTGGTTAGCTGATATCAGTTTGGGCAATACTAATTCCAATTTGTCAATAACTTTGGACATAATCTTATTAATGAAGTTACTCAAGCTTATTGGTCTCATATCAGAAAAAAAGTATTAATATTATTTATTATTATTATTATTAAGAAGGATTAGATTAAGTATGATTAAGCTTAAACCAAGTTGTCATACTTTATAGATGCTTACCGAAAAGTGCCTATTTGTGAAGCAGACTTTTGATGCAATGCAACCACTAGGAATACTCCAATGGAGAAATGACTTGGTAAATCCAATGAAAATTAACCACGTGACCCCATTCCACAAAAATATAAAGTTATATTATATTCTCATTTACTTTTACTTGTCTATTCTAAACTTTTCACGCTTTTTAAAAAACAAAATACTTAATGAACAAGTAAAACAAATTTTACTTTTACTAGTCTATTTTGAACTTTACACACATTTAAAAACAAAATACTTTGGCCCTGTTTGGAGAGTCGCACTAGTAATCAAATTTGGTGTAATTGAGTATTATTACACAGTCTGACATGTTTGGTTGGTCATGTAATTACTTAGTTTGGTTGGCCAGGTGATTACTTGGTCAACAAGAAATTGAATGTAATTGAAGTAGGTAATTACATGGTATAAATTATAATTACAAGCTGGTTACTTTTTAAATTCTTATTTTTTATTTTGTTTTAATTTATTTTTTTATTTTTAATACTTTAAATTCTTTTTTTATTTTATTATTCTAATGTTTTTTAAAAATATATTTTTTATTATTTATATTTCATTTCCTACTCATTCTCAGCATTTACTTCATGTGATTCCATGCAATTTTTATATTTTTATTTTATTTTTTTCATTGGCATAATTTTGATAGTATTTTAATTTTAAAATTAAAGTAGAATTCATTGTTGAATAAGGTTATAGATTTACATTCTCCTCTTCTTTTAAATCATATTTATGTATGTTATATTGAAATTTGACATAAGAGTATTATGTTAACTTTTTTTTTAGATTTAGAATTTATGTTATATTTTCAATTTCATTTGTTTTAGGAGTATTGACTCAATATTTTACATTGCAAACTATTCTTTTAGTTAGACTTAATAGATTATGTTTTGTCAAATGTTTTTATAATTTTATGACATTATATTTATAATACTAATCTTTTTGTCAAACATGCATTTCATAGATATTTTGTACTTTAGCTTTTGTGATTAATTTAATTAAAATATACTAATTTGAAAGACAATATATATCTTAAATATTCAATTTAAAATCAATTATAAATCACTTATTTGTCTAGTATATTTTTTTAATTTTAGATAATTAATTTTTATTTTAAAAATTTAATATAACCTTATGATTATCAGGCCGGGGCGTAAATATATATACTTTAAATGTAGAATTTGATATATATATATAAAACGTAATTTCCAATAAAAGGTGTTTATTTGAAGGAAGGAGTTCCGGACTCGAACCCCAAATATAGCACAAAGATGATTATTACTACCGTACACCAATTCCAATTAAGCAGGTTCATTTCCTACAGACCCCTTGGGGGTCGTTTGGTGTGAAGTATAATATCGAATAGTCATAGGATTAAATTATAGTACCACTTAGGGGTCGTTTGGTTGGAAACAAGTTATCCAAGATAAGTTATCCAGGGGTTAACTATCCTGGGATAACTTATCCCACCATGTATATGAGATAACTTATCCCATCACTATGATATAAATGGTGGGATAAGTTATGCCAAGCATGGCAACCAAACAAGATACAAAAACTTTATCCCATCACTATTTTCCTATCACATCACTATTTGTTTCTATCCCTCACACCAAACGACGCCTTAATTTGTTGTTTGGTTGGCAAGTCCGGGATAACTTATCCCGGGATTAATAATTAGTATCGGGATAAGTTATCCTTCCCTTTGGGTGGTATAGTAATCCCGAGATAAAATAAGTAAATGACAAAACTGTCTCTTTCAACCCTTTTTATACATCACTTTTTACATTCATGAAAGACATTTTTGTAAAAAAATAAATTATTCTTAAAATTTATTATTTTGAATACAAATCAAACACTCAATAAAAAAAAATCTTATCATAATTTATCCCATCATAATTTGAATTCAAACCAAACGACCCTTAATGAGCAAGTAAAAGACTGGTTCCTATTTCCTATATATACTAAACTAGGAAGGTATCATTTTTCAACTCAACAAAAGCCACTGCATTGCTTGTTTAAAATCAAGAATCCTCAGCGCGATTTAATTCTGTCTGCTTTTTGATAAGATGCTCTGTTCTGTATCATATTAAAATTATGTATGCTCTGTTCTGTATTATATTGAGATTCTGTATGCTCTGTTCTGTATGTATGAGATTCAATTTCTTAGTCGCGGAGATTTGATGAGTAATAGTACTAGTTTTTTCTGCTTACAACTTTTCCAAGAAAGAGGAAAAATGATTGGAATTTAGCTACTTACATTGCCAAATGCCAATATATGACTTTTTCTAATTACAGAAAAATGGAATTCTCTGAAGCAGACAACATCAATCATGACTCTCACCATAATTCTCATAAGGTATGTTATGTTTTACCCCTTTTTCTTTTTCTTTATACCTCAAATTGCTCTCTTTAAGTGTCCCCTCTTCAACTGCAGCTTGATTACTTAAACAACTTCATTTCTTATGAACTTCCTCCACACGTCGCAATGAAGAAAGATGTGGTGAAGGAACATGTGCTCCCCTTGCTTCCTGCTAAATTGCTTATGAAGATTAAGGTTGTGTCCAAAGATTGGGAGAAATGGTTATCTAGTCCCTTATTAGCCCATCAACAAAGTTTCTCTTGCCAGAGTTTTTCAGGCTACTTCTATCAAGATATGATGAACACTATGTTTTTATCTATGGACCATTCTATAAATAGAGTTCCCAGCCCAACTCTTGATTTCTTGCCTGAACTTGTCAAAATTCTAAGCTCTTGCAGCGGGTTTCTCCTTTGTCAGGGGTCTGAGAATTATTATGTTTGCAATCCTGCAACTCGAGACTGGAAAATGCTTCCTCCTCCTCAGTACTATCATGGGGAAGAACCGGCGATTGTTCTTGCATTTGAGCCTTCTCTTCGTAACATTCAAGCATATTATCATGTTATTTGTGCATTTCCTATGATTGGTCAGCCAATTATCTGCTTTGATATTTACTCTTCGGAATCAAATTCTTGGAGCTGTTCTTCTGCACACATTACTATTTTAGGGTATCCGCGTTTTGTTGGTGGGGGTTTGTTTATGAAGGGGATTGCTTACTTTAAGACGAAATCAGACCTAGTATTGGCCTTTGATGTAAAATATGAGATCCCTACAATAATATCTCTACCTGTTCAATTTGGGAGGCATGGATCCTTAACACAGATGGAAGGTGAGTTGTGCTACGTTACTGCTAATAACAAGAGTGGAAATGTTTTCTTAATAGATATCTACCAATTAGGCATGAAAATGAGCCTGAAGCGCAGTGTTAGCATCAATCTTGGACCCGATAGGAGTTTTACTCCAACGTTCGAGGTACTACCCTGTGTTAACAATGATGTTGTGGCTATTCACATTGGCCAATTCATATACTTGTAACATATCAGGGAGCAGAAAGTTGAGTTTATAACATGTCCATGCGATAGCGGTCTTGGCAAAAAGTTCCTTCCTTACATAAACAGCCTTGGTATGGTACATTGAGCTGAAGGAGCCTTAATTCACTATGTTCATTGTTTTTCCCTACAGTAGAAAATCACTGATTTTACCTATTTCAGTCTATGAATTTTCATTTTTTGGTTCTGTAGGCGTATTCGTACGCCATTTCTTTATATATATTAATAAGAAATGCAACAATTACAAATAAATGAGGATCGTGTTTTATTATTTAAAATTAATTTATTTTAAAGAAGCAACTGTAATATGGGGAGTGACAAGTAAAGATGACAATTGTGGGGTAATCAAACAAGAAAGCACAAAGACAAGGAGGAACTATAATTCTGGAAATAAGAATAACTAACTAATGATGTTAGGTGAATTAGAGGTGTTAAATGGCAAGATTTGGCAAGAGAGAGAGGCCCCCTTCTTTTGAGGAACACTCCAAGTATTGTTTTGGGGGGTTGGGGCTGGGGAAAACTACTAGACTAAGATGAAAATTTTACAATGTTAACATTTCTCTCTCTGTTCCATTTGACAATCATTATCCATTCTTGTTCTTCATTGGGGTAAAAATCTTTTATTTATTTATTTACTTCTTTATTTCCATATTATATAATATAATGCAAGTAACATTGTTCATGGAAATATCGTAGGGACATCATTGAGAAGAGCAGTTAACGGGAGATAGATATTGAGGGAATTTTTATCATTTGTCAAAAATATGGATTCATCTCCTGGAACTGCTTCCTCCAATGATACTGATTCTAAAGAAACCCCTTCTTCAAATGGAACTCCGCCTTCATCTTCAGATTCAAAAAATGATTCTCCTTCGTCTTCGTCTCCACCACCAAAAAATGAATCTCCACCTTCATCACCACCACCACAATCTCCTCCTCCATCTCCTAATGCATCACCACCTCCAAAAAATGATTCTCCTCCGCCTGCTTCACCACCACCATTCTCTTCTGAATCTAATTCATCACCATCAAAAGATAATAATAATAATAATAATAATCAATCCCCAAATCCTTCTTCTAATACACCTTCACAATCACCACCACCATCATCCATGTATAATACTCCATCAACCCCAAATAGTCCTAAAAATCCTCCATCATTTCTATTATTTTCTCCACCACCACCTGTTTCTTCACGTGAATCGCCTGCACCTCCTCATGCACATTTGTCTCCTCCTCCACGCTCAGGATCTAATCAACCATCACCTGCCAACGATGATTCCTCAAGTACTATTGGTATAGTAGCTGGAATTGCTGTCGGAGGCATAGTCATAATTGCATTAATCATTCTATGTGTATGGTGTAGTAAAAGGAAGAAGAAACAGAGATACTATATGGCTCCTGGACCTAAAGGTATGTTACACAATTATTACTAATTACTCCATAAAGTGTTGTTTAAAGCATAGTAGTATTATTTTACTATTTTTTTGTTTGATTAAATATGTTTTTGATTAGGTGGTGATCCATACTACAATAACAACAATCAATGGAATATACGTCAGTCGATGGATCATGTAATGAAGGTACCACAAAGTGATCAAATGGGGACTCAGAGTGGTTGGGCTGGAGCTACTCCACATCAGCAGGGAGCTAGTTCAAACGGTGAATTTGGCTCAGGTTATTCAGGCCAAGCAGTGCCATTGCCTTCTCAATCGCCTAACATGGGACTTGGTGGTTTCTCCCAGAGTCAATTCAGTTATGAGGAGCTAGCTAAGGCCACAGATGGATTTTCTCAGGCCAATCTGTTAGGACAAGGTGGTTTCGGATACGTGCATAAAGGTGTTTTGAATGATGGAAGAGTGGTTGCCATCAAGAGTTTGAAAGCAGGAAGTGGACAAGGAGAACGAGAATTTCAAGCTGAGGTTGAGATCATTAGCAGAGTTCATCATCGTCATCTTGTGTCCCTCGTTGGATATTGCATTGCTAATGGACAACGCATGTTGGTCTATGAATATGTTGACAACAAAACCTTGGAGTTCCACCTTCATGGTACATTCTTTCCTATTCAATACTCCCCACTTCTTCTAAGATCATGTGAATCATATTCTAAAATTAAGAGAATTCTTTACCTAGTTGATTCCCGAATTTCAATTCAATATATTTCTTAATTCTAGTTTTGATAAGGGTGAAATCAAATTCATTATTGTAGGAAAAGGTCAACCTGTCATGGATTGGGAGACCAGACTTAAAATTGCTTTGGGATCAGCCAAAGGACTTGCTTATCTCCATGAAGATTGTATGAACATCCTAATCTACACTTTCACCTCTCTCTGTCTCTCTTTACTTCTCTCTCTCATTTCTTGATATATACATGCAGGCCAATATAGAATTATCCACCGCGACATCAAGGCTGCAAATATTCTACTAGACCTCAATTATGAAGCCTTGGTAATTAAATGATCAGCCACATCAATGAAAATATGAAGAACAAGTTTTATGTTAAAACCTCGTGTTTTTGCTTAAGAAAGGTTTATTAACCATCACAATGCCTTGAGATTTAAAGGAAAATTTTGGTTTATTAGGTGGCAGATTTTGGATTGGCTAAGCTTACTTCGGATAACAACACTCATGTATCAACTCGTGTTATGGGAACATTCGGGTGAGTCAAGCATAACTACTTTTTAAAACTTTTTTCTGTGAAAGTAGTCTTATAAAACTTGTATTCAGCAATCAGAACCAATTATGCATTTTAACATACTTCAGATGTCTCTAAGCAAGAAAGTTACTTGCAGGTACTTAGCTCCTGAATATGCATCAAGTGGCAAACTAACAGAGAAGTCAGATGTGTTTTCATATGGAGTCATGCTGTTGGAGCTCATAACCGCAAAAAAACCTGTTGATCCTAGCAATATGATGGAGGACAGTTTAGTAGATTGGGTTTGTTCTAGATCCTCAGTTCACATTTGATTGCACCAAGATGTGCTTAGACTTTTAACTTTTGTTTGACGTATTGATCTAATATATGAATGGATATAGGCTAGGCCCCTTCTTACAAGAGCACTGGAAGAGGAAAAATATGACGGATTGGTAGACCCACGTCTTGAAGGGAACTTTGATACAGATGAGCTACATCGCATGATAGGTTGTGCTGCTTCTAGCATTCGCCACTCTGCTAAAAGACGTCCCAAAATGAGTCAGGTATGAGTACCCTCTCTAGAATAATACTACATAATTACATTATATTTTAACATGTTGTAGCATATAACATTCCTTGTTTTCTGTTAGAGAGTCCCACTTTGGTTTGGAAATGGATTGATGATTTGCTTGTATACAGTGGCGGACCCAGGATTTTCACGAAGTGGGTTCAAGATATAAAAATATACCTAATATTATTTGTAATTTTTATGAGGCTAACAACATACATAT
>JAJOOR010017825.1:0-17050 GCA_036250505.1 Solanum acaule
CAAGTGATCATAAACATGATATGTGTAGACGTTAATTTCTCTAGTTTGGCCACTTTGGTGACTAACAAACTATATAAATACAAATGCACACATAATATCATAAAATTTTGTGCATGTGAATAATTTTATACATTTTAGTTTGACCACTTTGGTTACTAACAAACTATAGAAACATAATACATGCATCAAGTGATCATAAACATGATATGTGTAGACGTTAATTTGTCTAGTTTGGCCACTTTGGTGACTAACAAACTATTTTGCACAAAATATACACATATTATTTATTGTTTAGTATAACGACCACTTTAATTTATCAAACAATTTAAAACAAAACCCGATCCAATGCATGTGGTGTAGGCGAACACCCCGATCTAATATTTGTCTAAAATAGGCATATATCCACATTCCAGGTCGTTGATAGTTCAATGAAAGTAGAACAAATAGCAATTAATGTGGAAGATTGTGGTGATCCTACAACTTAACATTCAGTTTATCTTACTTTTAAAGGGGGTTGTTTGAACAATTATTTATTACCAGCAACCATAAGCACATAGCATTTATTAAGGTAAGAGCTAGTACACATTAGCATTATCCATCACTAATTTAAGTGGAAGATAAAAGGAGGACAAACGGTAAGGCAAACAAATAATTATACAATACTACAGTAGCTTATTATTTAACCAATTTGCATGCCACGTACAAAATTTTGAGAGACGGTAATGTTGACATTGTCGTGTCAATTTTTTAATTCTGTTACAAGATAATTATTTTCATATATATGTAAGATTATTCGTTCAAACAATTCATGCTCTGATGCCACATGTAAGATTAAATACTTAATACATAATATCAGGATCTTGAACACGATAATCTTACATAGAGATCGTTAGGGGCACATACCTGATGAGGAAGACATAATCATAGAGAGAAGCAGAAGCGTTAGTCGTAAATTGATTTCTACCTCCTGGCCCTAACTTTATGTTACCACAACCGTCAGCGATGGAATTATTGTAGAGAATATGTGGTAACCCTAATGGGTGGAGGGATGACCAATTTATAGAGGTTATGAATTAATCTGGTACGTCCATCAAGTAATCAATGTACAGACGAGATCTATTCCTTATTAAATATTATTTATGGTATTACTTGGATTACAAGTAAACTTGGGCCATAAGTAAGAAATAATTAATAATAATAAATAATAATTCTTACACATGACCCATCTGAGCAACAAGTCAAAAGGGTAGCTAGATTTCAGACATAGCTCGAGTAAGTCACAAACATGGGATAAGCGTGTGATATCACTATTTACAGTTTAACATGTATTTAATAACTATTTTGTTATAAAATATTATAGTGTGGATGTCCATTACACCAAGAAGTTACTCTTATCTATTATCTTAATTACTTTCCTCCATTATGAAGATAACCATAACCTCCAACTTTATAACCATTATTCTTGTAACCTTTCACTTCCATAACCTCTCCCATTATATTCATATTTATGACTAACCTTTTGTATGCCTCTATGTTACACTATAAATAGAGGCATAGGGGTTCATATTGTATACACTTGAAGATTTGGTGAACACTTGAAAGAAAGAAAATTATCTTATTATTATCGCATGAAAATTGAAAAAGGGGTGGTGGTAGTGAGCAATTTTATTTTAGTGTAATTGGAATTATTATTTTCTTAGTGTGCAATTGATTCTTTGATTTATAACAGTAATTCACTACCTTAATAATTATGCACCAAACATAATATAATATAATGTTATATGTAACTCTCTGTTTTGACAAGTTTAAGATATTAGTACATACTTTGTTGAGAATATTTTTTTTTGTATTTTTTTTTTTGTTCTATATTTTATTATGCATGTTAATCACAAAGTGGCAATTTGTTCTATATTTTATTGTGCATGTTAATCACAAAGTGACAATATTTTTTTAAGACTCAATGGTGAGTCCTATTATATTTGGCTTATTATGTCATTGATTGAGGGTAAGACGAAGGATTTAAGTCCAATCGCACCAAGAGGGTAATACATCAGGTGAGAGTCCTGATGCATCATGGTAATAAAATGTCGGGTTGGGTCCCAACAAATAATGACCTAAAATATCTTCTTATGGGTAAGATGTTGGGTTCAAGTCCCAACGTAAAATAATGACGATGTAATGATGACTGAGCAAATTGATATGCTCTTGATAAAAGTCGTGAAATTTGTCCAATTGATTTGCTCCATTCTCTTATGTGAATGTGGTAGCAGGACATAATGTGTCTGAAAATGACAAGTGGTTAAATGTATGAATATGAGTGTGGTAAAATGTTAATGGTCATCATTGTGGTAATTAAAAGGAAGAACATTATGAGTTCTTAAGATGGTTCTTCAAATGTGAAAGTAATTTTTGGTCATCAAAGTGGTATGAAAGGTTATTGGGCATATTGTTGTTAGTGCAATCCAATTTGAAAAGTTTTATAAATCCTCCATCAAAATAAAGGAATACAAAGTGGTATTACATTTAGTACATTTGACTTTTTAAAGTGATGTTGAGGTGGGTCACATAAATTTGATAATGTCAAAACATGACAATGAATTTCTAATAAAAACTTATGGAGCATGTACAAATGGTTATGGTCATTTCTTGAAGAGAATGTGACTTGTGTTCGTATAGATAATGGCATGTTCATGTATGGTTGGATAAATGTCACATCTCACCTCTACAGGAGGTTTGAGAGATTGAAAAAAATATATTTTGACATAAATGGTCGTTTTGGTCATATATTTTGAGTACTACACAAATATTATGGTATGTTTTATTATGAAATATTGGAGGACAAAAGAAAGAAATAATTCTTTTTCTATTAAGGTTGTGGCCTGACCAAAATAAATTTTATTGTGTGGCAACACAAATTTGTCATTGGTTGTCAAGAAATAAGTCTTGCGTGTAATAATTTTACCCATGACAATAATGATTTTCTCCTTGAAGGAGATGGTCACCATAAGAATGATGTTGTGAAATTTGTGGTAGTACACAAAATTAATTGAGAGTTCTGAAAGGGCTAATTTGTTACTATCCGGAGGAATAAAATTGTTCATAATATTGGGGTTGTAGTAAGTCTCAAAACAACCTTTTTAAGTTTCGGAGGAATTCAAAAGAAAAAAAATCATTATATTGAGTTTGTAAATTATTGAAAGATTAAATATCTTTAGATTACTACAATCAAAGCGGGTTATGAATATTTACATAAAAGGTTACCCGTCTTTCTCTTGTTTGTTGTATAAAGATATGGGCATGATGAAGGAACAAAAGTAAACTATAAGTTTACTAGAATAAATATCAATTGGCATAACCGGTTGACCATTCTGGTTCAGATGTGATGCAAAAGAAATTGAGAATTCACGTGACTATGTTTGAAGAAATAAAAGATTCTTCAAGAATTCTCGTGTTTTTTGTTCTCATGATAAAATGATTATTGTACCAGCTAAGGTTGGGATTGTATCCCCTAAAATTATTTGAAAAATATAAAAAGGTGAATATGGGCCCGTTCACCTGCCATGTAGACCGCTTACTATTATGATTTAATAGATGCATCTATGGTATGGTCACATGTGCATTTGTATCAACTTACAAATTGATTTTTGTAAGGTTGTTTGCTCGAATTGTTAAATTAAGAGCACAGTTCCAAACTATAAAATTATATTGATAATGTTGGTTGGTTTAGCAGAAATTGTATGCCTCCAATTATAGCTAGACCATTGATTATGAGAACAAATCTCCCAAATTAAATTTGGTGTGAGATGAGTTTATTTAACATGTACGCATCAATCCAACAAGGTTCACCCATCACAATTGGTTCAGGGTCAGGAACCAAATAATTTCCATCTAAAAATTTGATGTGTACACATATGATTTTATTGTTCCACAACGCACAAAGATGGATCCCCAAATGAGGTTGGGGGTAAATGTTAGATTTCCTAACATTAGGGGGAGATATGTTTAGCAGTTGAAAATTATGTGTGGGGTGAATTATCTAGATCCTCGTTAAAAAAAATGTGAACTTGAAGTTCAAGAGATAATTCATTTGCGAAATGTTGCAAATAATATGCCAGATGTATTTGTTGATCCAATATTTTAATTAAGCTGCAAATGCTCAATGAAATAATCCTTGAAGGACAGAGTCTATGGTACGCTAGAAGCGTGATAGATCAATCAATTCCAAACGTAAAACTCCTTAAGGAAGGAGAGGAGCAAATTATCAAAATGGTCATGATAATGAGGTAAGTGCTTTGAAAGAGCACTACGGCATAACACTTCATAAAATCTTGGCAAAGGTTCAGGTACCTGAAATGATTAAAAAAAATGAAGAGATCTCAATAAGTTATGTTGTATTGGAATCGAGTCAAAATGACCGTCGACGGTATCTTTGATATGAAGTATCACTCAATACTATAAATGATTACGAGGATCTTAAATTTAAATCTGTCATATAGTGTGGATAGATAAATGATTGGCACTATTCAAGTATATTTTGTTTCACTTAGAAAAGTGATGTTTTTAATCTTATAGTTCATGGATCAAAATATAATGTCAGTGTGGTACAAATGAATCATTGTGCGAAAGTATAACCGTAAAATATAAAGTGCAGTTTGTGCCTCGGGGCATAAAGGGTTTTCGCAAAAATTCTGACATAATTAAATGGAGATATATTCTCCAGTGGTGGATGCAATGAGACTTGTTTCAGTCTGGCAGTAGATGAAATACTTGAATATACATAATGAATGATTATTATGTCTACTAGACAATGAATTTTATATGAAAATCCTTGAAGGATTTAAAAGGTCTTAAAGCAATTACATTGAGTAAATGATTTTGAGACTGCTTAACACAGAGAAAGAATTTTTTTGATCTCATGAAAATGATTTAAAATGTCATTTATTAGTGTAGTTGATGCACTTACAGATTGCTGGTTATGCAAATGCTAGAAGATTTTTTGATATTCATAACGAAAGTTATGTGAAAGGATTGTCATATTATCATTCAAGTTATGACAAGAAACTAACAAAGCAAGTGATTCAATACATAGAAGATGTGTGATTTTCTTTCAGAAGAAAACACAAGCTTCAATAAAATTGAAATGATCAATCCCCGAGTAAGAAATGATTTGATTATGTAGATACAAAATATTTATTTGATTTGCATAAAGCTCGTTCGCAAATGTACTATTATTTACATATGGAGACACAACAATATCTTGGAAATTCAAAGAATCACATTAGTAACCACTTCTTCAAATAATGCAGAAATAATATTGATCTATGAATTAAGTCGAGAGTGTGTTTGGTTGGAATCATGATCTATCATATTCAGAAAATATGTGATTTTCTTTTGAAAATGATATTCCAGCCACCATATAAGAAAATAATATATAGCTCAATTGAAGGGAGGATACAATCAAAGGAGATCGGACAAAACATATTTCACCAAAAGTCTTTTTCACACATGATCTTTAACAAAATGGTGAGATTGACGTTCAAATATCCATTCAAGTAATAATCTTGTAAACTTATTCACCAAGGATTGCCAACATCAATATTTGAAAAGTTGTGATATAAGATTGGAATGCATTGTCTCCGAGATATCAAGTAAAATCTTTATCAAGGGGAGAAAAATACGCGTTGTACTCTTTTCCTTAACCATGGTTTTATCCTAATTGAGTTTTTCTGGTAAGGTTTTTAACGAGGCAACATTCAAAGCGTACTAAAAGATATGTGCTCTTTTTCCTTCACTAGGATTTTTTCCCACAAGGGTTTTTCCTAGTAGGGTTTTAACGAGACATATTTATCTATGGACATCCAAAGGGGAGTGTTATAAAATATTACAGTGTGGATGTCCATTACACTAAAGAGGTTACGCTCACCCATTATCTCCATTACTTTCCTCCATTATGAAGATAACCATAACCTCCATAACCTCCAACTTTATAACCATTATTATTGTAACCTTTCACTTCCATAACCTCCCCCATTATATTCATGTTTATAACTAACCGTTTGTATGCCTCTATGTTACACTATAAATAGAGGCATAAGGGTTCATATTGTATACACTTGAAGATTTGGTGAACACTTGAAAGAAAGAAAGTTATCTTATATTGTTCCTCTTGTCTTATATTCTTCTTGTCTTCATCTTTATATTGTTCTTTTGTTCTTAAGTTTTACAACATATTTAAAGTTTTACCACTTTATAACAAATATTATATTTTGGACAACTATCATATGAGTATGCAACTGAGGACATTCGTAATACATGAACATCAAATATATATATTTTTTGTATTTTTACACCAATCAAAATCTTAATAAACGATTGGTCTTGTAGACTTGGGCTTGGATCCTTTTGGGTCCAAGCAAGATTTCATTCTTAACTTAATAAATGGGCCATGCCCAATGTTAATTTTAAAAAAATAATCTTAATAAACGTAGAGCTACTACTACTTTCTAATGGAGAATTTTAGAAATAAAAAATTAATGAGATACTTTCATGATGATTGAACTATGACAAAAGTCTCATGCAAAATGTACTGTTGTACTTAATGACAAATCTAAATTTTCTATAATATAAGTGCATTAGAAAAGGAAAAAATTGTTTAAGCAATAATTAATTTCTAGTCTTCTAATTAAGTAAACAACTTAATCTTTAATCAAGTGCACTATTTAGTCTTCTTATATTACGGAAGTGCATTATTTAATCTTCTTATAATACAGATGTCAGCAGATGATATTATACCAATTTATATATATACTAGTTTTTTGACATGTGCATTACACGTGATTACCAACTCCAAAAATATATGTTATAGTAAATAATATTGCTTATTTAAGCGAAGATTTGAATAATAAGCTTAGCAAAAAATAATATTGCAGATTCTTTTGTGAATTTTCCACGTGGATCGTCATATGTATCTCTTATTCACACAAACCTATGAAGATGGTCAATGAAAAATTTTATTAGTTAAATGCAATAATGTATATATTTATTTCAATTTGATGAGGTTCAATCATGTAATTAGCTTTATCTCACTAATATTACCTTATAGACAATATTTTCTTTGTATTTTTCTAGTCATCTAACCAGATGTGCTTTGCATGTGTTTTCCATGTTAAATTGTTTAGCTGTCATTTGAACATAAAAAAAACTTTGAACATTTTAAAATAATATATTTTGAAGTTAGAAGATCTTGTTGACTTGATAATACATTTGTGACATATATAATACTTTGATTTAAATACAAATACCTACCCAAATATGAATATATTTTGCATTAATGAAAATATTTATCTCATAAAATTAATTATTAAATAAATAATAAAAATTAAACTAATAGAAACTTCAACTGGCGTTATTACAAGTCATATGAACTTTTTTCGTCTAAAATACTGAAATATTAAGAAATAGTAAATAAGTAAAACAAAAGGGCAATCTATATATAATATAAAGAAGAAACATAGACAAGGTGATGTGGCACCCTTCTATGGCCTCCATTCATATTTATCTTTTTTCTCCTTTTTTGAGATTGTTTTCTTAATTCTTTTCATTAAATATTTTATTTATTAAATAAAAAAAAACCAATCTCAAGATATACAATTATGACAAGTCATTGGTCCTCTCATGGAACCCAAACCCAAACCCAAACAGTTAGCACCGGAACGTGGTACCCGATCCAATGATTATGTCAGAACGTGGCAATCGATCCCATAATTTTGCCAAAACGTGGTAACGATCCAAGTTAGTTATGCCGAAACGTGGCAACCGATCCATTTAACACCACAATCACAATCATAAGTATATCCTCAAGATCATACATTTAAGTCATGATTTCATGGTAACCATCATTCATCTATCTCATTTACAACAAGTGTGATCAATAATGCACATTTATATACATACATGTATCATAATGAAGCAAGAACAAACATACATCACACAATTATAGAATCACAACCATCACCTACCTCGAAATAAGCTTGAAACCCTAAGAAACTTGATCCTTCCCTTTTCGGATTCGTTCCGCTTGTTCTTGGTCTACAAACAATCATAATAACACGGAAATCAATAAACAATCACTAATTACCCGAATTGTAACAATTCTATGAACCATAGATCATACCCATGATCCCAAGTATCCAAATAGGGCTGTTTCCACCATAGAATCTATATCAAAACCCTCATCCATCGATAATTACCCATTCTATTACGTTCTACGGATCAAAAAATGGATCCGGAGAGTGAAAAGCTTACATTTAGCCTCAAGAATGGTGAAAAATTGTCAAGAGCGCTTGGGGTTCGTTCCTTAGCTCTAAAAATCGAAAAGTGTAGAATGAGGTCGTTTAGGGGTTTATTTACGACCTTAAGTCGCGTCGAACCCGTCGCAGCGGCCTTCACCCCGCTGCAGCGGCCCTGTCAGAGCTGCACTAACCCCTGCCAAGGGAGCTTGCACGAACCAGTGAGCTATTTTAATAAATCCAAGACCCCCATTTCACAACACACCTCTAACAAACGACGTTCAGAAAATACCCTTCACTCTAAGATTGATTCCGGGAGTTCTACTCGCCCGAATTCAATTCTGTAAAGTCGTACGAATTCCTTAACGAGTTATCTAACTACTCATATAATTAAAATCAAAATTAACTCACCCGATTATTACCAGATTTTTGTTTACCTTAAAGACTCCAATTTCGTCCAAATTTGGACTAGGTTGGGAAAATCCAAATACTACGAAAAAAAAATTCGGTCGTAATTTTTTTTTCGTTGGCGTTTCTATAAAGACGGAAACAGGTCGTTACAATAGATACCAATTTACCCATCACTTGTCCCCGAGTGACAAACTATGGAAAAATAGGCTAAGGAAGGAATGGAGTAGTACATGAATCGACGAACAATTGGGGATATTTATCTCGCATGTCCCTCTTGGTCTTCCAAGTAGCTTCCTCAACTGGATGATGCTTCCATTGAACCTTCACGGACTTAATCTCTTTGGTCCTCAACTTGCGCATATCATTAAGAATTGCAATCGGTTCCTCCTCATATTGGAGGTCATTGTCTAACACAATTGAGTCCCACTTAATGATGTAATCTCCGTCACCATGATACCTCTTCAACATGGACACATGAAATATCGGATGAACACCCGATAGATTAGGAGGTAAAGCCAATCTATACGCTACCGGTCCTACACATTCAAGAACCTTAAAGGGACCAATGTATCGCGGACTTAGTTGCCCTTCTTGCCAAATGTCATCACCCCTTTTATGGGTGATACTTTAAGAAGAACATTTTTGTCGGTTTGAAATGCCATGTCTCTTACCTGATCCACATACTTCTTCTGTCTACTCTGGACTGCTAAAAGTTTAGCTTGAATACTCCTCACCTTATCTTGGGCATCCTTCACTAAATCAACCCCCAAAGGTTTCATATCTCCAGCCTCAAACCATCCTATGGGTGGTCTACATCCCCTCCCATATAATGCCTCAAATGGTGCCATATCAATGCTAGAGTGATAACTATTATTATAGGAGAACTCACACAAAAGTATGAATTTACCTCAATGCCCTCCAAAATCAAGCACACATGCCTTCAACATGTCTTCTAACACTTGAATAGTCCTCTCTGACTGCCCGTCTGTCTGTGGATGGAAGGCTGTACTAAAAGTGAGTTGTGTGCCCAATTCATCATGTAATTTCCTCCAAAACTTGGATGTGAATTGGGTACACGGTCTAAGATGATAGAGAGGGGCACCCCATGAAACCTCACTATCTCTTTCACATAAACTTTAGCCAATTGTTTAGCATTATAATCTATTCTTACCAGAATAAAATGGGCTGACTTAGTCAATCTATCAACCACTACCCAAATAGAATCAAACTTCCCCAAAGTCTTGGGAAGACCTACCACAAAATCCATGGCTATCCTTTCCCACTTCCATTCCGAAATTGGCATTCTTTGAAGCAAACGTGCATGCCTTTGATGTTCATACTTCACTTGTTGACAATTCTGACACTTAGCCACGAACTCCGCTATATCATTCTTCATGCCCGGCCACCAGTAAATTCACTTCAAATCTCGATACATCTTGGCCACATCCGGATGAATAGAATATCGTGAACCATGAGACTCTATCCACAACTTTTGAATCAAATCATCAACTCTAGGAACACAAATTCTTCCCTTAAAAGTGAGTACACCTTCCGCATCAAGAGTGGTCTCCCGCGCCTTACCAATCACAGTCTTCTTTCTAAGCTCCTCCAAATTTTCATCTTCAAATTGTTTGGCCTTGATCTCCTCAATGAATGTGGCTCTTACTTCAATGCTAGCTAACACCCCACCTCTTTCTAAGATGCCCAACTGCATGAACTTAAATTCTAAGGTTTGAATTTCTTTAGCCAAAGGTCGCTTTGTTACACTCAAGCAAGCTAAACTACCCATACTCACCGCTTTCCGACTCAAAGCATCTGCCACTACATTAGCCTTACTCGGATGGTATTGAATGGTGACATTATAATCTTTAAGTAACCCCATCCACCTTCGTTGTCTCAAATTCAGATCCTTTTGAGTGAACACATGCTTCAAACTACGATGATCAGTAAATAGCTCACATTTAACACCATAGAGGTAATGTCGCCAGATCTTAAGAGAAAACACTACCACTGCCAACTTTAAATCATGTGTTGGATAATTCCTCTCATGCACCTTCAATTGACGCGATGCATAAGCTATAACATTCTTATCCTGCATCAATACAACACCTAAACCAGAATGTGAAACATCACAATAAACAATAAAATATTTACCTTCTACCGGTAATGTTAGGATGTGTGCGGTGGTCAAGAGAGTCTTGAGCTTTTGAAAGCTCTCCTCACATTTTTCAGTCCATTCAAATGGTATCTCCTTTTTGGTCAAGTTAGTCAAGTGAGTGGCAATAGAAGCAAAGTTCTTCACAAATTGATGATAATAGCTAACAAGCCCCACAAAACTTGGTCGAACCCAATTCTTAACCGCCTCAATCTTTTGAGGATCTACCATTACCTCTTTTTTCGAAACTACATGCCCCAAGAATGCAACCGAAGTCAACCAAAATTCACACTTAGAAAATTTAGCATACAACTTTTGTTTCCCAAGAACACCCAAAACAATATGAAGATGGTCGGCATGCTTTTCCTCACTTTTCGAATAGACCAAAATATCATCAATAAAGACTATAACAAACAAATCAAGGAATGGTTTGAACACCTCATTCATCAAACTCATGAAGGCTGCAGACGCATTGGTCAAACAAAAAACTCATAGTGCCCATAGCGAGTTCTAAACGACGTTTTGGGCACATCCTCTAGCCTAATTTTCAACTGATGATAGCCAGACCTTAGATCAATTTTAGAGAAAATTGATGCACCTTGCAATTGGTTAAAAAGATCATTTATTAGCCATCCAAAATTATGTCAAAGTCAGTCATATCCAAAATCACCAAATCAGTCCAAGTCTGAAAACCCAAAAACAAAATAGGACAAGCATGATAGACATGGGTAACTATGACTGACTCTCCAACTGGGGTAGAAACATGGATAGGGGCATCAAGTATATCACAAATCAAATCAAACTTTGAGGCAAATCGCATGGATACATAAGAATAAGTAGAACCCGGATCAAATAACATATTAGCCATCCGGTCACACACAAGAATAGTACATGTGATCATTGCGTCAGACGCCTCTACCTTATTTTTGCCCGGAAAGGCATAACACTGAGCCCTATCATCTTAATGAGTCACTTCTCTGCCTGGTTGCACATTACCCCTGCCTGCATTACCATTTCCTCTACCTCTACGGCCTCACTGATTATCTCCTCGCCCATCATGTGGACACCCTCGACCATTATTACCATTTCCTGTGGGTACCACTGCTCTAGACTGCTGTTGCGCGGAATCTAACACACGTGGGTAGGGACAATCTCTTCTCATATGCCCAGGTTCACTACAGTTGTAGTATGTACGATCAAAAGATAGCCTGCTGCCCGCTGAAGATGCGACTCCCTGGCTATCCTGAATAAAATTATGAGGTGGAGTTCTCGAGTAATTACATGTAGAGGCGGGCATAGCGGACTGAATTGGCTTGGCTGCAAGCGTTGGCCTCCCTGAACCTCTGGAATAAGAACCTTGAAAGTTGCCTGAATTCTTGTCCCTTTTTGCCAATGCATTAGCCTGACCGTCTCTCCCCAACCCCTTCACTTTCTTAACATAGTCAGTTACCTCATTAAAGCTCCTCATTGCAGAAGTCATATGAACAGATAATACTTGCAACTCAGAATTTAGTCCCCTAATAAATAACCGGATTCTCTCTTCCTTAGTAGTCACCAATTCAGTAGCATATCTAGACAAAACATGTAATTTGGCCTCATAAGCAGCCACAGTCATACCACCTTGCTCCAAAGCCATGAATTCATCCTTCTTGCGATCCCTCAAAGTCCTAGGCACATATTTCTCCAAAAAACAGAGCATGAAATTGGATCCAAGTAAGTGGAGGTAAAGTAGAAGATCTGCATTCCATATAAGCTCTCCACCACTGCTTAGCCTCACCTTGAAGTTGAAAGGACACAAACTCAATCCCATGCTGATGGATAATTCCCAACTTATGAAGCCTCTCATAGCAATCTAAGATGAACTCATAAGCATCCTCATTCTCAGAACCAAAAAACACATGAGGCTTTAGTTTCAAAAACTTAGTCAACATTTCATGCTCGTTACCAGTCATAACAGAACCTAACAAATGACGAAAGAAAAGCACCGTTACCTCCCGTTCCACCCGTCTTGGGCGCAATGCTAGCAATAGGGGGATTAGCGGGAGCTTGAGTTGCTTGAACAGAAGGAAGCACTCCAGGACCAGCCAACCCTTTCAAGAATGACATGATCTGTCGAGCTAACACTGGGTCAATGGGAGGAACATCAGTAGTGTCAGCCTGCATCTCTTTCTCTTGTCCCACATCCTCAACATTCTCAACATCAACATTCTCATCTATATCTTCATGATGCGCAAAAGGATTCTCATTCACAAGAGCTTCATTCCCAGCAGGCGCTACTCTTCCACGGCCTCAACCCCTAGTTCTTCCTCTACCCCTGCCTCGACCGCGACCTCTCGCTGCAGATTACTCAGTTGGAGCATTGACGGGAGCTACGGGTCTGACGCCGTTGAATCTAGTGTTAACCATCTGCGGACAGAAGAGTGAATGAGGTTAGATACCAATTTGAATCGCCAGATACCAATTGGAATCAAGTCATAGCACAAAAGGAGACAAGAGAAAACAAAGAGATTTCCTAAAGTCCTACAGCCTCTCGAAGAAAAGTAAAGGCGTCCCCGTACCGTTCCGCAAGACTCTATTAGACTCATTTCGGTACATCGAGATCAACAAAACTACGCTCCGATACCAACTTTGTCACAACCCAGACCATCGTGATTGGCACCCATACTAACCCTCCGGTGGGAGAAACACTACTATAACCCAACCAAGCAACTAAACCAAAACTAAGGCATTTAAGTATACGAAAGCAGGAAAAATACTAAGGAAAGAAATAGAGTTCCCATAAACTCTAACAAAAGTCTAACAACGAACTAAACAATGCGGAAGAAATAACCTAGAACGTGAAAGTCAATGTACCAAAACATCTAAAGTTCAACAAGTCTAAACAAGAAGGGATACAACCCCAAACTAATGTGTTAATAACTAACTAGAAAAGTCTAAGTCCGAAATGGTGGCCATAGACGAAAGAGAACCCATGGCAGCCCGGAAGAATTGACTCACCCTTGAATTCGAATGATCAATGATCTTCTAAGCGAGGTTTGTCAATAGCTGCTGGAAGATGCCCTATACTCAACAAAAATAAGAGCAGGTGCAGAATCAGTACACAACCACAGTGTACTGGTAGGATCACGTGACTATCCCACTAAGTGTAACATACATAAGTTAAACAACCATATAATCACATGCATATATCGTACATATACAATATCATCAACATATACGAACAATGAACAACTTCACATTTTCTCAAGATACACAATTATGACAAGTCATTGGTCCTCTCATGGAACCCAAACCCAAACAGTTAGCACCGAAACATGGTACTCGATCCAATGATTATGTCGGAACGTGGCAATCGATCCCATAATTTTGCCGAAACGTGGTAACCGATCCAAGTTAGTTATGCCGGAACGTGGCAACCGATCCATTTAACACACCACAATCACAATCATAAGTATATCCTCAAGATCATACATTTAAGTCATGATTTCATGGTAACCATCATTCATCTATCTCATTTACAACAAGTGTGATCAATAATGCAACATTCATATACATACATTTATCATAATTCATACATCACACAATCATAGAATAACAATCATCATCTACCTCAAAACAAGCTTGATACCCTAAGAAACTTGATCCTTCCCTTTCCGAATTCGTTTCGCTTGTTCTTGGTCTACAAACATTCATAATAACACGAGAATCAATAAAGAATCACTAATTACCCGAATTACAACAATTCTTTGAACCCTAGATCATACCCATGATTCTAAGTATCCAAATATAGTTGTTTCAACCATAGAATCTTGATCAAAACCCTCCCCCATCGATAATTACCCATTCTATTACGTTTTACAGATCGAAAAACGGATTCGGAGAGTGAAAAGATTATCTTTAGCCTCAAGAATGATGGAAAACTGTCAAGAGTCTCCTGAGATTCGTTTCTTAGCTTTAAAAATCGAAAAGTGCAGAATGAGGTCGCTTAGGGGTTTATTTACGACCTTAAATCGCGTCGAACTCGCCACAATGGCCCTCACCCCGCTGCAGCGGCAAAAACCCCCGCCAAGGCGGCTTGCACGAACCAGTAAGCTATTTTAATAAATCCACGACCCCATTTCACAACACACCTCTAACAAACGACGTTCAAAAAATACCCTTCACGCTATGATCGATTCCGAGAGTTCTACTGGCTCGAATTCAATTCCGTAAAGTCGTACGGATTTCTTAATGAGTTATCTAACTACTTTTGTAATCCAAATCAAAATTAACTCACCCGATTGTTACCAGATTTTCCTATACCTTAGAGACTCCGATTTCGTCTAAATCTGGACTAGGTTGGGAAAATCCAAATACTACGAAAAAGTTTTCTGGTCCTAAATTTTTCCACGTTGGTGTTTCTATAACAACGGAAATAGGTCGTTACAACTATATTCTCTCTAGTGTTCTATTTGATTGAAATATCTTGCCACCAACACTTTATTTTCTCCGTTCATTTTTACTTAAATATTTATTAAAAAATTATTATTATCATGGCTATATTATCTTATTATAAGTAAAAATGAAAATTATTTTTGAAAATAGTGGACTTAACATCAAAACTAATAATTCAATGGACTACGTTGATTCCCGTTGTATTAGAAAAATTAGGAAGAAACTCTTTTGTTTGAGGGTAAACGAATAAAAAATGAAAAAACAAAGAAGAAATATATTACCCTGATCATGTGCCCTTTTTCGTATTTGTTTATTATTATTGTCTTTTCCACATTTTGATCTATTAATTTTATTAGAAAAAGTAATCCTCAATGTAAGTATTCTTCACTAGTCACTCGTTATGTGAACACTAAATATTAAATTCTCCCTCGAATGAAAACATAAAAAGAAATTAACTAAAGAAAGAAAACAACAAAAAGAAATGAAAATTCTCACGCATTATATATAGAAGTTTTCTGTTGGAAGCAAAATTAACAGTTAATTGCACATTTCTCTGTTCTCTTCTTTTCTTCTTTAATATTCCATCTGTCCATAATACTTGTCCACTATTGACTTTGCACACTTCTTAAGAAATTATAAATAGAAGGGTAATTTAACTATATTACCCTTTGAATATAATAAATACAAGGTCTTGAAAAATGTAATAGGGAAATAACTATAATTAATGATAATGATTAATTAGGAACTAAGTGTAAAATTATCCATCGATTTCATAAAGTAGACAAGTATTGTTGGACATACCAAAATAGTATAATGGACAACTATTGTTGGATAGTGGGAGTAGAAAGCCAATACCAAAATTTCAATGCTAAGAACTTCGGCAAAACATATCAATAGATTGGGGATGAATCATTTATGAAAATTTTGAATGATCTCAAACTGTCACAGAAAAGAGATCCCTAAGAATTTATAAGGAGTGAATGGTTGTGATTTATGACCGAAGAAACATGAAGGTTGAAATTGTTGTGACTATTTGTAGGAAATAAGTCTTTTTAATAAATAAAATATGTAGGTTAATAAAGGAGTATTAAACTTCTAAAATGATACAAATAATATTGAAGAATATGTGTGATGAAAATCATAAGAGGAAAATATGAATGTGAATGGATGCATGATTTGCTACAATTTGTTCATCAACTCTTTCTTATATGGTACCTAAAATTTCATTGAATTTGGAACTTAATCAACTGTTGCAAATAACACTTGAGATTTTTTAAGAAGAAGAAGAGTAGAAAACATAGAAAGATCGTAGTTAAAAAGTGAGAGGAAATCCATCTATTTATAGCTAATGAATAGTAGTATGAATAGGTGCTAATTGTGCCTTGTCAGAAAAGTCACAACCCTTGAAAAAAGTCATTTCTCTTTGAAAAAGTCACAACCCTTTGAAAAAATCACAACCTTTCGAAAAAGTCACAATCCTTTAGGGTGTGTTTGGTAAATTGGAAAACATTTTTCGGAAAATATTTTCCAATTTTCTCATGTTTGATTGGGTTAAATATTTTGGAAAATGTTTTTCAAATCAACTCATTTTCCTCAAATCTAAGGAAAATGACTTTCCTTCAAAACTTGAGGAAAACATTTTTCAAAATTCTCTTCCAACTTCAAATTACAAATTATTTTTTTTTTGAAAAAATCAATTTATTTTTCACCCCTACCCGCGGGGGGGGGGGGGGGGGGGGGGGGGGGGGGGGGGGGGGGGGGG
>JAJOOR010017827.1:0-14960 GCA_036250505.1 Solanum acaule
TACTATAAAATACAATAATTAACAACTTAATATATTAAAGAGACATATAAAAAATGGTTAATATTTGAAATTCTGCGTGTGCCACATAAATTAGAACAAACAGAGTAATAAATATTATTTTCAAAATTATGTTAAAAAAAAGTACTGCAAATCACAATTGCTAAAAATTTAAAATATTTTTAAAATCATATAAAAAATTCAATAACTTCTCAAATTCCATAATATGACATAAATTAAAATAAAAAAATAATATATATTGGGCCCCGTGCTGGCACGGGGTCCTATATCTAGTTATGTTAGAAATTGTGACTAGTTTGCTAATTTTTCCACAAAAAAAAAAGCTAACAAAAAATAAGAATATAACAAAAAAGATTGTATTCGGCTGATGGGCCCAATACAAATATACAATGGGCTGGAGACTCAGAAGCTCCTGTTTGTTGAGAATCTCAGGCCCAAGCAATGAAGAGAAAGTTGTCACAAAGGAAGTTGGAATGTGCAAATCCATCATTTGGTTTCTTTAATTTATAATGCACTTTCTGTTAGCTTGTTGCTCATAATTTGTAAATTTGGATAGTATATTATGACGTGAACATAGACTAGACCCTTCGGGTGACAAATCGATTCAAGTATAAAAATCTCCTACAACATTCTGTCTTTTTATAAAGAGCGCATAACGTCACCCCACACAAACGGAAACGATGGATGTAAAACGAGTCCAACTTGCCATGCCGACTGCTGTGTGTCATGTCATGTGTGTGAAGATGGAGTAAAGAAGAAAAGGCAAAGATACTTTCTTTTAAAAAAGTTAATACAAAGCGGTCAAAAATGGTGAGATTCCAAATTTAAATTTCAATATTAATAAAATTATTCTCTTTCTATTTATAGGAGTATATGTCTTAAGTCTTAGTCGATAAATAAAATTACTATCTAGCCTGAATTTGAGTACTTTTTTTTTCGTGTTTGATTAAGTATGAAGTTTATGATTTTCTTATTTGAAGATTTATTTTATATGTAAAATAAGTTATACAATTATATTTCATTACAAGTTAGAATAAATATTTTAAAATTAAATTATTATCATTTATTCTTTTACGTATGAACTAATAAAAAAAACCCTACAACATTGGGAAAAGAACAAAATGGGGCAACCTACTACGATGTCAGTGGAACCCACACATTGTTCTGAATGGCCCCTATTATTTTCAGGAACTGCCAACGTTCTATTACCAAAAAGAAGCTGAAGTTCGTGAGTAGTGACTACACTTCCCCTAAGTAAAAGTTATGAGAGCAAAATAACATGGCTTGCCTCTCATTTTTGCCACACATTTTACAAGCTTCAGCTTACATTATACTTTTTATTTCTTTCATTCTCTCCTCTTTTTCAAACCCAGTTCAATCTCAGTGTAAAAATCAACCAGTCATTTTCAATTTTGGTGATTCTAATTCGGATACGGGTGGACTCGTTGCCGGACTCGGGTACCCCATTAACCTTCCAAATGGTCGAACTTTTTTCCACCGTTCAACTGGTCGTCTCTCTGATGGCCGCCTTATTCTCGATTTTCTATGTAAGTCCCTTTTCTTCTTCTTTTTTATGTATAAAGAAATTAATTAATTGTACATTGAGAAGTAAATAACATTAATGTGTAATGTATGTATTTGAAGTTGGATTCACTGCATGTATTGATTGGTAGGTAGAGAGTCATATCTGTGAAAGATTGTGAATTGTGATGAATATTTGATTGGGTCCTACATGGATTTTTTTTTTATATTTCTTAGCATTTTGGAGAGTGAATAGCTTTACTTTCCAAAATTTATGATCCTTGACAGTGAAAATTTTGACTGGCTAAACTATGATCTCTATCGTACATTGTATACACTATTCACTTGTTAATCCTTAGAGAAGACCTGAAGTAGATCGTCTACCCTAGTGCAAACATTAGTGACTGCTTCCACAACTCAACGTGTGACCAATAGTTCAATTGTTGCTCCAAGGCTCCCCTTCACTTTGTACAACAAGCTAATTTGAAACATTTCATTTACCTGGACTCTGTTTTACAATGTGATACTCTTGTAAATATCAAAATACTTAAAATTGATAACTCATTGATGGTTGAAAATGTCAATGTCCAGAATGAATTAATGATCTTCAGACAATGGTTTACTTAGACTTTTATGTATTTGGAAATACTAGGCAATTGAGTCATTTAAGGAAGGACTGTAACACTACAGTGGAGCTTAGGAAGTTGGAGTAATGCTTAATGGAACGTTGAAGTGAAAGGTGATTAGGACCTCAATTGTCATGAATCTTATGTAATGTGCAAAACCATTACAATTGTTATGTTTCCTACTGTATTGAGACAAAACATATAGCAGGTATCTTCATTGTGCAGAAAATAGTTATGGTTGGAGCTTTTGGTTCACACATTCTTATCACGTGCCTTGGGAATATAGAATATCTTTCCAAATAAAAATGAAGACAAGATTGTAATAGGAATTGAGCTGACAAATATTTCCAATGGTCTTATTATTATTATTCATAGAACTTTCAAAGATTTTGTATGCCTTGCATTATTCTGGGATCGGTGTGGCCCTTCAGCAGCAATACATCCCTTCCTACTATACTGAATCGATCGTTTTAGTTGGGGATCAACCAAGTGCTTGGTCATCTTTTTAGTTATTATTTTGCAGAAGTGGCATGTGATGTGGACTTCTTTCTGCAATCACGGTGTAGGTTATTGTATATATACATGCTATTTTGTTATGTAAACATGATTTTAATCTTTCCAAGTATCATGAGATACCAATGTATATGAGCTGAGATTACAGTATTGTCAGCGCAGGTCAAAGTGTTAATACAAGGTTCCTGAGCCCATACCTAGACTCTGTTGGATCTAGTTTTTTGAATGGAGCAAATTTCGCTATAGCAGGATCTCGGTTACTACCTAAGTATGAACCATTCGCATTAAATATTCAAGTCTTGCAGTTCCTTCATTTCAAGGGTCGCTCAATTGAACTTGTTAGTGCTGGTAATTCTTACACTTTGCTTTGATTCTCTGTCCAACACTCTACTGATAAAATATACAAATAAAAACAAAAGAAACGTGTACTCAGAAATGTGAATATGATTTGGCTTGTCTCATGTTGTTGCATTCAGGGTCTGGAAATTTAGTTGGTGATGAAGGATTTCGCAATGCTCTTTTCATGATAGATATTGGACAGAATGACCTAGCCGATTCATTTGCTAAGAACCTGTCTTACACAGAAGTAGTCAAGATGATCCCCTCCTTTGTTACAGAGATCAGGAATGCAATTCAGGTCATTTCTTTAATCACTAATTGCTCACTTTTCCTTGCTTCCCCGCCGAAAAGAAGAAAGTACATTAGGTACAAGAATATCAGTAGCTTAATATGTAAAAAAGCATTGGAAGGATAAAGTTAGTTGAGAAAGGTGGCATCACAAGGTTTTTTTTAAACATCATTACAAGGTTAAAGATTTGCTGAAAGTTAGCTACTTAATTTTAGGTCATGTATTCTCAAGGAGGAAGAAAATTTTGGGTCCACAACACCGGACCACTAGGATGCCTGCCTCAAAAACTTACTCTGGTTCAGAAAGTTTCTTCTGATCTCGATCCACATGGCTGTCTGGCAAATTACAACTTGCTGCAAAACTGTTTAACGAAGGGCTTCGACATTTGTTGCAAGAGTTGAGATCTGAAATGAAGGATGCTACTATTGTGTATGTAGACATATATGCTATCAAATATGATCTTATAGCCAACTCCAGCAGTTATGGTAAGCATAAAATCTGTTCTCATTTGGTTAATCAGCTAAATTTTCCTGGTTCTTAGGTTGTCGATAATCAGAATGAATCTACTAAAGTTGGTACTGAAAGGCTGATATTATTAGTGAAAAAATGGCAGGAGATAACATTCCTTGCTCTTGTAAATTAAATTAAAAAACAAGAAAATGAAGAATTTGACGTCTCGTGACTGAAATCTCAAGGTCTAAGAACTTCACGTTGGAAGTATGATGGCAAGCCGATATAGAATAGTCACTTGTCTTATACAGTAGTGACATTTACTAAGTAATCCACTTCTGTGGAAACTTCCAAAGTAATATGTTTCCTTCTTTTCATACCATCATGTTGAGAGATTCAACATAGTATATACTCAAGAGCTTCAACCTGTTTGAAGATAGTTGGCAGCTTACTCAAAACTACTGTTCATATATGATGATTCTACATTTGCAGGCTTCTCAAATCCGTTAATGGCTTGCTGTGGCTATGGAGGTCCTCCATACAACTACCTTAAAGGAGTGACATGCGGTCAGCATGATTATCAGGTTTGCAGTGAAGGGTCTGAGTTCATAAGTTGGGATGGAGTTCATTATACAGAGGCAGCTAATAGAGTTATAGCCTCTAAGATACTGTCAATGGACTACTCCACTCCACGAATTGGCTTCAATTTCTTTTGCCATTGATGGTCATTTGCTAGAATAAAGTGCAAGCATGACTTAATATATGTTGCTTCAGAGTATTATGAAAAATATTTAATTTGGAAAAATAGAAAAATTGATACATTACTGGTTATTAGAAAGAGGCCAAGGTGAACTTTTTGCTCTTAAGTTTTGAAGTCAGGATTCTCTAATACTGTTTATTTCAGTCCACTTTTCCCTGTTATTTTAGGCATGTATTAATTTATGTTGTAGGTGCGTCTTATGATAATAAAGCCATTAAGTCTTTGTTTGTTTTTTCTTTTGCAAGTAATTCACATCATGATGTGTCTTCTAGTTGACATAGTCCAAAATATTATTTTTCTTGCAAATGTCATCCATGAAAACTACATGCATCTAAGACGGAAACAGTGAAGGGAACTTCTTAGTGTCGACATTTATATTAGGCATAATACATAAATGTGGCTTTTAACTTGACCTCATTTTACGTTTATGTCCTCCAACTTTGGATATGCACAAGTAGACACTTAAACTTGTATAAAGTAGAACAAATAAACACACAAGTCCTACATGGCACAATACACGTAGGACACCATGTAGGATGTCATATAGGACATGTGTGTTTATTTGTTCAAGTTTAAGTGTCTACTTGTGCACACTCAAAGTTGAAGTACATAAATGTAATTTGAAGCCAAGTTAAAGGGCATAATTATGTATTATGCCTTTATATTAACTAGAAGAATGGTTGTTCTCAACCCGCAGTTCAAAGTCCTCCCTAGATTACCTAATTTTTAAGGCAGGGTTGAGAACAACCCTATGATCTATTTGAAACAACATTTCTATTTATATATCTCACAAGATAAAGGTAAGTCGTACACTACCTAGATTTTACTTGTGAGATCGGATATGTTGTTGGTTGAAAACAACGAATTTAATATCAATAGTTGTGGATTTGATCCCTATTCTTATATATGCAACTAAAGCATTTATTTTTATCCATAATTATGTCAAATCATGCGGCTTTTCACAAATTATGTACTCAGTTGGCTTTAAGCATGCATTCTTCCTGGCAATCCAGTTGGTCTCAAAGAACCCAAGTGCATCTTGAAAAAATGATCCTTTTTAAAAAAAACTAAAGACGATTGATTATATTAAAAAAATAAAAAATGCAAAGTTATGTGTTATGTGTTGATTATGAACAATTCTAACATACCATTGATGAATTAATCAGAGATGCATCGTGAAGAAGAAAAGAAGAAGAGAGGATATTATTTTCTGATGGTATCTTTACAATGAAACAGTGCATTTATAATATGCACATTACTGTTCCTTAACCGACTAACAGTAAAGCTAACAACCTTCAACTAACTTTTCTATTTACTTAACTACCCTTAATTGACCTTATGTTTATCATCAAGTAACTCCTATCACATTACTTCCCCTCAAGCTGGTGGGTGTAAATACATTGAGCACACCAAGCTTGCCTACTAAATTTTCATGTTGTGATCTAGGGAGGCCTTTTGTTAATATGTCTGCAAGTTGTTCCTTAGAGTTTACATATTCTGTCTTCATAATCCCTGCTTGTATCTTTTGTCGAATGAAATGACAATCAATCTCTATGTGTTTTGTTCTCTCATGAAACACTGGATTAGTTGCTATTTGTAATGCTGCCCTGCTATCACTGTATACCATAGTTGGTTGATCTACTTCATTCCCCAGTTCTTTCAATAAAGCAATAATCCATACTAACTCTGAAACTGCATTGGCCATGCTTCGATACTCAGCTTCAACTGAGCTTCTAGAGACTATACTTTGCTTCTTTGATTTCCATGACAGCAATGTCTCACCATGCTTAACTAGAAAACCTGAGACTGACCTTTTTGTATTAGGACATGATGCCCAATCTGCATCACAGTATACACTTAGCTCGTTTGATTGTTTGCTGCTCAATAATATTCCAAGTCCTGGTTCTCTTTTAATGTACTTCATCACCCTCACTGCTGCTTCCCAGTGTGTCTTTTTAGGTTGTTGTAGAAATTGACTAAGTGTTTGGACTGAGTAAGCAATATCTGGTCTTGTCATAGTCAAGTACAACATCTTGCCTACTAATCTCTGGTATTGTTCCTTATCTTCAAATGGCTCATCATCATAATCTCCTGTGAGGCAATCCAGTTTTGAAACTGTCAACTTTACATTGGCTTCAAGTGGAGTCCAAGCAGGTTTGGCACTCCCCAATCCTAAATCTGAAATAATTTCCAGTGCATACTTCCTTTGATTCATCAAAATACCTTTGACAGATCTACTGAACTCCATACCAAGGAAAAATTTTAATTCACCAAGATCCTTGATCTTGAAGGCTTTATGTAAGATAGACTTTGTGTGTTCAATAAGAGTCAAGCTGCTTCCTGTCACTAACATGTCATCTACATAAACAAGAATCACCACCATAGCTGATCCTTTTCTTTGTATAAACAATGAGTGATCTAAGCTGCTTTGAATAAAACCAGATTCCACTAATGCCTCAGTCAATTTCAAATTCCACTGTTTACTTGCTTGTTTAAAGCCCATAGAGGGATTTGACAAGTCTGCATACAAAACCAAACTTCCCCTGACTTGCAAAACCCTCAGGCAACTGAATATAAACTTCATCATGAAGATCACCTTGCAAGAAAACATTGTAGACATCTAACTGATGAACAGACCAGTTAAACTGAGCAGCCAAAGAAAGAACAGTCATGACAGTAGCTATCTTCACAACAGGAGAGAAAGTTTCATGAAAATCAAGACCTGCTCTTTGAGTGTAGCCCTTTGCTACTAGTCTAGCTTTAAACCTCTCAACATCACCATTAGCTTGAAGTTTCACTTTATAGACCCATCGACAACCAATTGGAACTTTACCTTTAGGAAGAGGAACCAAGTCCCATGTATGGTTATATTGGAGAGCCTGCAGTGCAGATTGCATAGCTTCCATCCATCTAACATCTGAGGTTGCTTCTTGGTAGGAGGTTGGTTCAAGAACAACAGAAAAAACCTGTAAGTATTTCTGATAGGAAGGGGACAAGTGATGATAAGATATAGAAGCCTCCAAGGGATATAAAACAGTGCTAGCTGAAGGTCTGGAAGCATAGTCTGATAGCTAGAGAGGTTGTTTAGAGATCCTAGTAGATCTTCTAGGTGGTGGAGGAGTGGGATCAGATGAAACAGGAGGTGAAGCAACAAGAATGGGAACCAAAGGTGGAGGTAAAGGAGGAGGAAAGTCAACAGAAATATCATCATTGTGTATAAAGTTCAGGAGAAAAAGAAAATATATGGGAGGAAGGTTCAGGTGGCTTAGAATAATGCTGAAAAGGAAACTTATCTTCATGAAATACCACATCCCTGTTGATAAAAAACTTTTGGTGTTGTAGATCAAAACAAATGTAGCCTTTAGTGACACTTGAATATCCCATAAACACTGACTGTATAGCTCTTGGGGCAAACTTGTCAGTTCTAGGCATATTGCTTGCAAAACACAAACAACCAAGAGTTCTCAAGTGAGTAAGAGATGGTTTTTGTCCAAATAAAATTTCATAAGGTGACTTGCCCTCTAAAGAATGAGAAGGTAGTCTATTAATGATATAGGCTGCAGCAAGAACACAATGCCCCCAAAACTGTAATGGAATATGACCTTGAAACCTTAAAGCTCTAGCAACTTCAAGAAGATGCTTGTGTTTCCTCTCCGCAACCCCATTTTGCTGAGGGGTATGAGCACATGTTTTATAATGTAGGATTCCCAATTCTGTGAATAATGCCTGCATGAAACTACTAATGAACTCACACCCATTATCAGTCCTCACACTTTTAACTGTAGTGAAAAATTGAGTAACAACCATTCTAAAAAATTGTTTAAGAATCAACAATACATCACTTTTGAATTTCAATAGAAAAATCCACACAGTTCTTGAAAATCATCAACAATAGTGAGAAAAAACTTGTTCCCATCAAATGTAGGGGTATTGTAGGGACCTCATACATCTAAATGCAGTAAACTAAACAGTGCAGTAGACTTAGTAAAACTACTAGGAAAAGGAAATTTAGTGTGTTTAGCTAATGGACATAGCTCACAATTATTTAGTGCTGCTTTACAATCATCAAGAGTGTATCCTAACATGTCTTTAATAGACCTTATTGAAGCATGTGCTAGTTTTCTGTGCCATAGTATAATGTCCTTTTTGTCAACTTGTGCAGCAAAACCTTTAACACAGTCACTGGCAGGAACCTTAGTATTATAACAGCTGGACTGAACCAAAAAATAGAGACCATTCTCTTTACCAATCCCCTTCAGTTTCCCACTGGAAAGGTCCTGGAATAAACAAAATCCAGGATAAAAGGACACAAAACAATTGAGATCCTTGGTGACTTTTGATACAGACAGTAGATTATAGTGAAAGTCTGGCACATACAATACATCATGCAATATTCCTATATCTGTGATCTTGTAACTACCTGTGTGAGTCACCATTGTTATACCACCATTAGGTAAATAAACCTTCTTATTTTGTTCAGTCTTAACAATTTTCACATCATGCAATACATCTAAAATAGAAACCATGTGATTGGTTGCACCACTATCAATTATCCACCTTAACTTGGTAGCTTTTGATCTAGGAGTATGAACCATACCTGTCATGTTAGCCATTACATTAGAAGTAGTGTTCCTATCAAACATTTGTAGAATGCTGTCATGTTGATCAGTAGTTAACTGAGGAGCCCTTGGCAGATTCTTAGGAAATGAATGATCTAAGCCACTATCTTTTACACCTGATTGCATGGAGTGTGAATTATCAGCCTGAACATGATTAACATTATTTCCAGTTCCCTTCTTCTTAAATTTCCAGTCAGGAGGATAACCATGAAGTCTAAAACAGTTATCCTCCACATGACCTTGCAGATTGCAAAAATCACAGATCTTATCCCAATTCTTCTTCCCTCTATTATAATGTTGTGTAGATGACTGTGACTCTGAGGTTGAAAACTATGACTGTGAGGTTCCCTTTGCATATCGATTAGGCATCATTTTGCCTGCCATGAGAGCTGTCAGATCTGTACCCTCACCACTCATCGAAGATGTTAGAGATCTCTGACTTTCCCTTTCAACAAGCATTGCATATGCTTTATTGATAGTAGGAGTAGGTTCAACCATGAGAATTTGACTATGTGATTGATCATAATTCTCATTCAATCCCATTAAAAATTGCATCAATTTCCGTCTCTCTAGATGCATAGTAAAATCCTTAGAAACAGGACAATTACAAGAAGGTGGTACAATACTTGCAAATTCATCCCACAAATTTCGCAATTTGGAGAAATAAGTAAGAATGCAGTCAGTACCTTGAACAGTAGTAGCGATAGCTTTATGTAATTGGTAAATCCTTGAAGCATTCACTTTATCAAAACGCTCCCTAAGATCTTCCCAAACAGCTTTCGCACTCGTCGCATAAACGATACCTGTGTGCAATTTAGGAGTGACAGAACTCATGATCCAACCTTGAACAATGGCATTACAGCGATCCCATTGATGCCCTAACTCTGTTCCGAAATCATCCCTATTCATGCTGCCATCGACAATTCCAAGCTTGTTCTTCCCAAGCAATTGAATACGCATGGCCCTGCTCCAAATTGAGTAATTATCGGATCTAGTTAGCTGCATCGGAATGATAGATGTGCCAGTGGTGTCAGAAGGATGCAAAAACAGAGCGTGATTGTGGTCAAACTTAGGAGCCGCCATTGATGAAGCTCAATAAGCTTGAGAAAGCACAAATAGCTTCAATAAGCCTCACAAACGTGGGTGAATGGCTTTGATACCATGTTGATTATGAACAATTCTAACATACCATTGATGAATTAATCAGAGATGCATCGTGAAGAAGAAAAGAAGAAGAGAGGATATTATTTTCTGATGGTATCTTTACAATGAAACAATGCATTTATAATATGCACATTACTGTTCCTTAACCGACTAACAGTAAAGCTAACAACCTTCAACTAACTTTTCTATTTACTTAACTACCCTTAATTGACCTTATGTTTATCATCAAGTAACTCCTATCACATTATTATGCACAGGAAAAGAATCTTAACTCCTTTCTCATTTTGTATTGACATAAAATATTTGGGGAATCAAAAGTTATTTATTTAACATTTTAACAATGATCTTTTTAACATCCTCTTTAATCATCATACAAAAAGTATCTTGTATAGCCTACATTTCATTTACGTAAATCAAGTAAAATTGTGGGGTTTCTAAGTGTATTAGCCACAGACTATAGTTGCTATAATAAGCACAATATTTGTAGGGGTCAGAAAAACAGAGACCCAAAGTCAAAATTCATCCAACTTTTACGGATGAGTCCATTGAATTATCAAGCCAACAAAAAATGAGTCAAATGTACACACATAACATTGCATTGCGTGCTGTAGCAGAAATCTAAATATGAGACCCCAAATTATTGTTCTTATGTCTTTCATAAGCCAATTATTTGAATGATATTAGAAATAAGGGAAAAAGCTCAAAAAAATAAAAAATAGTCACTCGCCATTGATAACTAAAAATTAACATTTTCTAGATATATCATAACTACATTAATAAGTACTCAGATTTGAGTTTTGGAATGAAAATCTCCTTCTCAACACAAATTTAAATTTGATCGAATCAGTAAATTTCACATATCAGATAAGTAAACTAAAAAAAAAAAAACTAGTCCTTTTACAATGAAAGATTGAGGTCCAAGTCCAACATATTACATTTTTTTCTTCATCATTAGAATCTTGTTTTGTTCCTAACTTTGCCCCTCTTTCATCTTCTTCTACTTCTTTGTGTTGTTTGTTGGAGTTAGAATTGGAAGGACCTACAATTGCAGAATCATCAATTTCCATGAAATCTCGTGATTGAATCGATCGATTCCAAATTCCAACAGCAGAATTGTTGTGAGCTGAATCTCTGTTATTATTATTTTCTTCCAAAATTTTCGATCTCTCTGTTACTTGATTTCTTGCTAACAAAAGGTCACGTATATCTTTAGTGCTTCTTATAAGAGCAAAAAACTTATCAATTTTCTCAATTTCATCTTCATCTTCTTCCTTTTCTAATCTCTCATTCTCCAAATTCTTCCTCTTCCTTCTCTCTCTATCCATAATCCCTTTGATGTGAAATAATTAGAGATGGGGGGCAATGCAACAAAATATGAAATATAAGGTTCTGTCTTATTAATAAAAGAAACTACTCGATCCCCAACTGCCCTCCCCACAACCCCCAGGCCCCACCCCTCCCCCGCCCTTTCTAATTCCCAATTCAGAAATTTAGTCAAGGATGTAATTATTATTTTTTGTTTTAAGAAAAAATAAGCAAAATTAAACAAGTATATATTTTATTTGTCTTGTTTTACTTGTCAAACTTTGATTTGGTACACTTAAATAATTATTGGTATAGTAAATTTACCATTTTATCTCTATTAATTGATAGAGTGTTAAACATAATTACTCACTATATTTTTCAAAGACACTAACTCAATGTTAATAATTGAAGGTATAATAGAAAGAAAAAAATGTTCTTTCTTGATTTATTAAAAATGACAAGTAAAAAGGAAAATCAAATTAGGAAATATTTGATAAGAAAATAGAGACGGAGGAGTATACTCCCTCTGTCCTTATTTACTTGTCCACATTTCCTTTTTTAGTTGTTCTTAATTACTTGTCCATTTTGACAGATCAAGAAAAGACAAAAAAAAATTATCCATTATATCCTCAATTAATTACTTTGAAAATGGTAGAACTAGTTTTTAATTCATCCACTTCATAATTAATTAATAGGGGTAAAATGGTAAACTCACTATATCAATTATTATTTTCTTAATATGTGTGTCAATTCAAAAGTGGACAAGTAATTAGGGACAGAGGGAGTAGTTACTCTCTATGTCCCATATTAGATGTACACTATTTGCCCCTTGTTCATATTAATTAGCCTCTTGAAAAAAGAAATATTTGAGTCTTCAAAGCTTGTTTAAACTTCCAAAGGTCATATTAATTGTACGAGTAAAATGAAAAAATAATAATTAATTCTATCTTAATTTAGTAAGTGATCAAATAAGATAAGACAAATATTTGAAGTAAGATTCCTATCTAATATGGGATAGAGAGAGTAATATTTAATCTTTGTGCATCACATAGTTTTTGAGCAACGATGTTCATTAGATCATCCTTCTGATTTAATTTTTCATTATATTGAAATGAGAAAAAAATGTAATTTATAATATTTTTTAAATAATTTTTAATATCTAAATTTTAATATCAAAACATTAAGCAGGTCATTGGCTATAGAAAATCAACTATTTTTTTCGAATTTTTTGAAGATCAAGTTATATTTAGTTATACTTTTACAAATAATTTGAAGATGAAAGTTGTGTTTGGTTATACTTTTGCAAATGTGAGAGGAAGGAATTTTGTTTGGAATTTGAAATCCAACCTCAACTTGAATTTAGATCAAATACTGATTTTCAAGTAAAGTAAATAATTATTTCAATAAAAAGTGGATAATTTTTATGGTCAAACAAATTCTTAATTGATTAAATCTAATTTAGCTTCAAAATTAATTAAATTATCTAGACTACATAAATTAAAACATGAAGAGTATTTTGCCCTTGTTACAATTTAGACTTTAACTCATGAAATAACACAATTGTCCGCTTTACCCTAGTAAAACAAATAAAATCACCCTTTGAATTCATTATCATTAAATCTAAAAATATGTGTACCATGTGAATTTATCGAACCAATTATTTTTACCAGCCTTCATTAATCTCCTCCATCATAGGCGTCACAATATCCTGCACTACCTTTTGTAGGTACTAATCGAATAACTTTTTTCATTTTTTATAGGTATCATATATGGTGGTCTTCGAAAGGGGAGTTCTATAGCTCATTGTAGATGATCTTCTCTTTCTTGGAAAAATTACGTGAAATGATAAATATTTAAAGTATATTATGTAATATAGTTATAGTTTTAATCATTTTTAATTTATGGTTATAGTTTTGTGAAATTTTGCTATTCAATTTTTTGATTATATAAATTTAGAATATGTATAATTCAGTTCCGAATTGTATAAATCTAGAATTTCTATATGCTTACCATAACTATTTATTTATAATTTATGAAAAATTCATGATAAATTATCATGTTTATATACTGGCAAACAAAATATACAAACGGAACTCTGAAAATTTTCTAAATATATAAATACATAATTTATATATACTTATCATGTTTGTATATTTACAAGCGAAATATACTAGCTGCAACCTCCATAGCAAACAAAATTATATTTATAAAGTATAATTACTAAACTATAATTATAGAGTCTTATTGTGTTTATTATCTTTGCTATTTCTGAAATTCTCTCTTTTAATCATATGACGTAATAGGAGCCCATTCCTTAAAAAAAAGGAAAAATTACAGAAATCCCACATTTTAGTTTACTTATTATCATTATCCCCTATAAGTTTTACAAATCTCCAAAATCCCTCATTTTCGCCCAACAGATTAGTGTATCGACGCTTATATTATTGTATCTCGCGCATTAGATTAATGTATCAACGCTTATATTATTGTATCTCGCGCATCAGATTAATGTACCAGCGATTATATTATTGTACTCACGCATCAAATTACAGTATGTGATTTCTGTAATTTGCCCAAAAAAAAAAAAAAAAAAAATGGAGAAAAGAGAAATATTATAAAATGAAGCATAAAATTATATGTTAAAAAAAAGAGAAATATTTTACAAGTTCGTTCACAAATACTACTTGCTTAACTAGTGAGATTACATTTAGCGTTGAAATTTAACATTTTTTAAGATAATAAATATAGCCCTCTCCCCCAGGGATAAAAAAGAAAGCAAAAAATAGACAAATAATTTACTGTAAATAACCATTCCCTATTTAAATCTGACTTTTTGAGATACATAGTCTGAAAGCAATGCACATATTAAAGCTAAGAAAACATATACTTCTTCCATCTCATATTAGTTGCTAAAATTAAGGGAAAACTACATAAATAGGCCATAAAATCTAAAATAATTACAAGTTCATATCCAAATCCAAAGTAATTCCGAAAATACCCATTCTCTCATAAATAATTACAGTCCATACCCCCATTCATTAAGGGTGATGATTTTCGCTTAAGTGATACTAAATCGGTATCATATACTGTATTGGTATCATTAAGGTTGATAATTTCGCTTAACTGATACTAAATCAATATATATATATACTGTATTGGTATCATTAAGGTTTTTTGTTAAAAAATTACCTATTAGTCAATGATACTATAAGAGTATATATGTATATTGTTGTGGTATCATTAATGTTTCTTGTTCATAAATTACTCATTAGTCAATGATACTATAAGAGTATATATATACTCTTATAGTATCATTTTCTAATGAGTAATTCTTGACAACAAACCTTAATGATACC
>JAJOOR010017828.1:0-21177 GCA_036250505.1 Solanum acaule
AAAAAAAAAAAAAAAAAAAAACAAATATTGCACTAGACTCTTGAAAGAGATTAAAGATATAATCTATTTTCACAATTCTGATTAAATTCAATAATTAAATTTGATAAATATTTAACGAATACAACAAAAGTTCATCTTTGATAAATTTAAAGGACCAAAACTGCTCAAATAATATTTAAGACACCAATTCAAACCTACCACCAAAATTTAAAAAGTCATTTTCTCATCTATATTTAGTATATAATAATTAGGGGATTACCTTTTCAACATATGTCCAACATGTAAATTACTTTTATACCATCATATAAACTCATCATAGTATTCAATCTAGTAAAGTTTAAATTTCATCATTTTTCTAATTATATTTTTTTTTTGATGAAATTTTTTCAGTCAGTAATACCACTATCTACACAATTAAATTATTTTGAAGAATATATTGGAAAGCTAAAGGGATTAGTTGGAGAAAAAGAAGCAAACAAGATAGTAAACAACAGCGTATACTTAGTGGTAGCAGGCAGCAATGACCTTGCCAACACTTATTTCACAATTGGATTAAGACAGAAACAATATGATATTGACTCATATACTGATTTTATGGTGGAAAAAGCTGAAGATTTTATCCAAGTATGTATATGAATAATTAATTTTTTACTAATTTATTGCAATTTATGATACGTATTTTTTAACGGGCTCTAGATCAACTGTTAGGATATATTGTACACTATAGTGTGTACCTTTGAGCTATCTCAAGACTTTTGGGCTCTATGGTTTTGTCCTCTTGGGCTTTAACTCAAAAATGACTCCTATGAGCCATCGAATGGCACGTTTTGTCCTTTAGATTGATTGGTTCTTAATTTTTAGTCTTCGAATGAACTGGTTTTTAATTTTTTCTCGTTAGCAACTAAATTTATGTCTATTAGGAATAACTTGAAGTCATCTTCGAACATTACTACTTGTAGATATTATATACGAAAATATAAACTAATGTCCTGCAAAAAAATTGCTTGTTATTACTTACAAGGAGAATAAATTAAAGATGGACAAGGAATAGGGCAAAAGTATAAATAACCCATAACTTTCCCCTCTCATTCATGTCAAAATCATAAATCCAAATGAATGAGCTAAGAATCATATATCTTACCAGCTCAATGTTGTTCTAGTTGAATTTCAAAGTAGAGAAATTTCTTGTCGTTTAAGGAGTGACCTATACGAATGGTGTAACAACTGTCTTTGTGACATGAACTAAGTGAAATTGAATTCTCCGAGAAGAATGTGTCCTAAGACAAGTTTTATAGTAAACCCCCTTTCAAGTTCACTAGCCCTCCTTATGAACTCGGCGTCGTCCTTGAGGATTACCCCACCACCATACTAGGATAAGTATGACTCTTATACCACTTGTAACAACCCAAGTGCATCACTAAGGTATTGTCCATTTTGACACGACACCTTTGGGCCACCTTAAATCTTTTGGTCCTCACGGTTTTGTTCTCTTGGACTTTAATTCAAAAAGACCCCAAAAGACGCCTTGACAGTTGAATCTTGAACTCGCCCGTACAACATACCCACTAATTCACATCAATAATTTGCAACTTGAGTCATCAACACATATATTTCTTAAAAAACAAATTTATACCACTAGACAGAGTATCATTAACACATCAATTTGCTATAGTTAACTTTATTTATATATGCATCTTCTTCTTTTTTTAATTTGGAAGGGATTGTACAAGTTGGGAGCAAGAAAAATAGGTGTTTTTGGGATTCCACCAATTGGATGTTTGCCATTCCAAAGAACACTAAGTGGAGGTTTAGGTAGAGTATGTGTGGAGGAACACAATCAAGCTGCACAATTGGCCAACACTAAAATTTCACTTGCCATTAATGGTTCATTATCCAAGAAGTTTCCTCAATCCAAGCTGATTTTCATTGACATCTATGATCCTATGCTTGATCTCATTCTCAACTCTCAAAAATATGGTAAACTTTAATATTTTTCAAATTCATACTTTTAAATTTTGAATCTAGTAACGTTCAAATTCTGGATCCACCTCTGACTGTGGAATGTGGATGTACTTAAGTATATAAAAGGGAAAACCTTACTTGTCTTCTAATTTAAGTGTTAAAGAAAAATGTTACTCATATATTGTATCAAAGATGCAAAATGTGTTTTTTCATTTTGTTTATATAATTTTCGGGTACGTTTGTATTATCAGGATTTGAAGTGGTAGATAAAGGATGCTGTGGTACAGGAAACATAGAGGTGGTCATATTATGCAACAGATACATGAGTAGTACATGTGAAGACGACACGAAATATTTGTTCTGGGATAGTTATCATCCCACTGAAAGAGGCTACAGGATCCTTGTTGATCAAATGATCAAAAAGTATATCAATAGGTTCATATGAAACATGAATATCAAGATTCAGGATATATCTTCCTCCAAATGTTGAAACAAAACGCGAAAAACAAGTTTGCGCCTTTTCATCCATCCTTCATGATCACTGTCCTAATATCTGTTTTTTTTCTTAATGTTCTTTTATACAGAATGTGTTTGTGTCCTACTCTGTATATCTTATCTTTTATTTCATTTAGATACCTTAAAGGATTTTGTATTAGTGTGATTGAATAAAGTCATTGTGTAAAGACTCTTTTATACTTGTACAACATTCTCAAATATCGCATCAGTAGCTAACGAGAAGCCAATGTGTACTAGTTGACATGTTAGTCCAACTTCATGTTCTATTTCTGTTATAATTCCAACTAAAGGTAAGTTGTTTGGTATCCACTTTTTGTCACTATGCTTTTTCAGGGAGGCTTCGTCGATGACTTTTGTTCACATTTTGTTTGTTATTGGTGTGCAACTAGTCCAAGAACAGAACGGAGGTGGAGTCTGGAGATGACGAGATTATCTGGTGCCATTTCTTTACCTATTAGTGTTTCTTACTGTGAACTAAAGAACAGTTATATTATATAAAAAACACAAATACTCACTCTACATTCCAATTAAATCAAGAAAGGGAAACAAGATAAATATGTCTTTTGCTCAGAATAAACAGACTTAAACAATCAAGAAAATCAAACAAATTAAAGTTCTTCATCACCTAACGAATCTGCAGTCTAGTCTAACTTCTTGTCCATTACCACTGATACTACTCATCTTGATCATAGAATTGGCGAACGCTTTAAAGAACTCGTCTTGAGAGCTAGCATACTTTGAGACTAGTTTTTTGGTCCTTGAATTTGTGAGTAGAGATTCATCTGAAGTGAAAAGGCTCTTGCCATTTATTAGTAGCTTGTAGTAGGAGTTGTCGAATAAAGTTGTTGTAGAATCCATCGTGGCGCCTGCATTTCTGACCTTGTTATGCGCAGGGCAAATGTTCTGTAGACTGGCTGCAAATGATGCTTGTAGTGTTGGATCAACATTGTGACTCTTGTCGAATTTGTGGATTCTGTTTTGGAAGGAAGAACAATGAGAGAATCCAAGAGTATGTCCTCCTGTTATCAGAAACAAAACAAATAGCAATTTTGTCACGAAAGAAATCTTGAGTCGTTATATATAGTTCAAATCGAGGGCTGTGAATACGAGTAGAGAAGAAGAGAGTTGCTTACCTGAAAGTGCAACCAAATCATCCAAAGAAAGTCCTCTTTGGGCAAAGTTTTGTTGCAGTTGAGACATGTTGAACGCTGGAGAAGGTAATTGTCGCGTTTCGGTGGCTTTGGAGATTCTTCCATCGTTTCGACCTTTAGGAACTTCCCAAGTAGGACCTGCAGACTGAAACAAAATATGTCCCAAAATATTATGGAGAAGTAACATTGCCTTTCTTGGCTGCTAGGAATATTTTTCTTATGGTAATTAATATCATGTAATTCATTTATAGAACTTACAAGAGAAACAGCATCTCGAGCAGCAAGAGCAACAATATCAGCACAAGAGACAACTCCAGGACACAAATCCTCGATTTGTTTCTTAACAACATCGATGACATAAAATGCGTGCAATGAGATGTTAGGAGGTCCATCTTTCTCTGCTTTGTTGTTTCTTGTTGAGTTCAACAGTACAGAAGCATCACAACCCTTTCATTATACAGAAAAAAACACATACAATTAGTTACTATATAACTAGCTAGAGTCAAAAAGTAGAGATCAAAGAAGTAGAAACTTACTCTAACGAAACAATCATGGAAATGCATCCTTAAAAGTGCAGCTGGAACTGTTTTATCATTCGACATAGCATTCTTGACAACTTTGGTAATTGTTGACTCTGCATTAGGACATGTTTTGTCATAGTAATCGGAGCTCAGTGCCTTAACTTCAGTACAAAACAATACAAAAGCAAAGAGTAAAACAATAAAACATGTTGGTACTGTCATCATAACTAATTCTGTTTGCCAAATTAGCCTATCTTTCTTTATACTTAGTTTGGATTTAGGACTTTGTTGTGAGTCATTAGGATCACATATAATGTGCATTTAAAGGGAAGAGATTGTAATAGCGGGCACAAAACTACACAAAGAGTTGTTACTGAAATTATTGGTTATGTTTGTTAGTAAGTTTGGTCAGCTAAAACCATATGCAATAACGAGTTCTCGTTATCAGGTCAATGGAAGTGGAGGAAGAAGATTCACTTTTAGGTTTGAGTAGCAGTTACAAAGTGCAGTTTCTGATCAGGCAAGCAAAATGACTTAACTTTTACTTACTTTAAAAGAGGAATATTATTGTTGCTTTAGTGGATATGGTTGAATGAATAAAGTACAGATTGATTGATGACTATTATATAGTTTTAGAGTTTTAATATTCAGAAAATACTAATATAACACATGACTATGTTTATGAGCCTATTTTGCAGGGACATAAATAGTGGATTCTGGTCAACTACCTTTGTCACTGTCTGTTCTCGAAAAAAACTTACTCACATCTCGTGTTTATACCAACCTGATGAATGCATACCATGTGTTTTCATATTAGTTAATTAGTACACATTCTCGACTTAATAGTCATAGTAAATTTATATGATTTAATGAAAACAACGGAGAATTTTACCCTGTGTTGATAACCACTAGGCGAAATTTCAAAAAGAGTTGTTATTCAACATTAAGGTTTGCCCCTTGATCATGTCACATCATTTTCTAACTGTAATAAACGTATTAGTATTCGTAGTATTACTGGACAATGATATAGTAATTCTTAGAAAAACCATATTATTTGTGCAGCATTGCATCATGTGTAGCAAAAACTAGAGAAATTTTAGTTTTCTTGGATCGCGATTGCTACTAGTTCTTGCAAATCTCTCACATAACCTACGGATAGTTGTTTCTTTTGGCATTTGTTGTCATTATAACTACTTTTTCTTCAGTAAACTAACACGTAAAATAGAAACTTTAAGTCCAACTTCCATGTTCTTTTTGTACTGTAGTTCCAATTAAAAGGTAAGTTCTTAGATTGTCACCTCTCACTATGCTTTTTCAGGGAGGCATCGTCGATGACTTTTATTCACATTTTCTGTGTTGTTGTCTGTGCACCAGTCCAAGAACAAACGGAAATGGAGAGAAGGAGGTTATCAGGTTCTAAATTCTACCTGTTAATAAGTCTTTATTATTGTGAAGTAAAGAGCATCAAGAAAAATATTCCCATTGTGTTAATGGTCAGTTAAAACTGTTTTTCATTTCTATAGATTCTCCAGTGTTGTTCGATTGGAGGCCGTTATAAACCAACTTAATGAATACATAACATATGTCTTCACATATACTGTTATCACAAATCATAGTTAATAATACATGCTCTCCCCGAAATTTATCTCCAAGTCATTGCATATTAGTATAGTTTGATGTAAACATCGGATGCCTTATATACGTCTGTGGTTCTGCCATACAAAAGTTGTTACACCACAAAATTCTTCTTCATCTAAGCCCAAATTTTTACTCACACTACATTCGAATTAAATCAAGAAAGACAAACACATGCTGTTATAAACACCACACCAATTCTTCTTTGCTCAATATAGTACATCACCAATCAAGAAAATGAAACAGATTAAGGTCCACCAATACAATAATTAAATGGCCTAAGCCTGAGAAATATGTCGTTTTAACAAGGTCATCGATCACCTAACGAATCTGCAGTCCAGTCTAACTTCTTGTCCATTACCACTGATACTACTCATCTTAATCATCGAATTGGCAAATGCTTTAAAGAATTCATCTTGAGAGCTAGCATACTTTGAAACTAGTCTTTTGGTCCTTGAATTTGTTACCAGAGATTCATCTGAAGTGAAAAGGCTCTGGCCATTCATTAGTAGCTTGTAGTAGGTGTTGTCGATTAAAGCTGTTGTAGAATCCATTGTGGCGCCTGCATTTCTGACCTTGTTGTGCGTGGGGCAAACGTTCTGTAGACTGGCAGCAAATGATGCTTGTAGTGTTGGATCAACATTGTGATGTTTGTCGAAATTGTGGATTCTGTTTTGGAAGGAAGAACAATGAGAGAATCCAAGAGTGTGCCCTCCTGTTAGCAGAAACAAAAAGCAATAGCTTTGTTACCAAAGAAAACCTCTAGTGTCTAGTCGAATTTATGTGATGCACTTTATCTTTTCTATATTTAGAAACAATTTAACTTTAAACTCCCGCTTTGCCCTTAAAGAGATGATCTATAGGCTATAGCTACACAAACTTGTGACTTGTTTTAGGCCACAACTTCCAAAGTTATATTTTTCTTTCTGAAACTCCGTATCTAGTCAAATTGCATCACATGAAACGTAGGTTCAACCATTAAGATTCTTAGTACTAGTGCAGAATCAATGCCTAAAGGCTGCATCTGCCTCGGGTTAGAAGAGAGGCGGATCTATGAGTTTAAATCAGTATAATAGTGTCTAAGACACTACTACTTTACGACACTGAACACAAAATTTGTGTTTCAATGGATATACATGTATCAAAAGCTGTGAATACAGTAATAGAACAAGAGAGTTGCTTACCTGAAAGTGCAACCAAATCATCCAAAGAAAGGCCTCTTTGGCCAAAGTTTTGTTGGAGCTGAGAAATGTTGAACGTAGGAGAAGGTAATTGTCGCGTTTCAATGGCTTTAGAGATTGTTCCATCTTTTCTACCTTTTGGCACTTCCCAAGTAGGACCTCCAGACTAACACAATATGCACAAAAAAGTATAACAATTTCACATTAATAGAGAAGTATATTGCATTTTTTTGGGTTGCTAGGAATATTTTTTATGGTAATATCATGTTTGTGTTATTCAATAGTGAGTAGTTTAGCTATAGGATATACTAGAACTTACAAGAGCAACAACATCATGAGCAGCGAGAGCAACAATATCAGCACAGGAGACAACTCCAGGACACAAATCTTCGATTTGTTTCTTAACAACATCGATGACATAGAATGCGTGCAATGAGATGTTAGGAGGTCCATCTTTCTCTGCTTTGTTGTTTCTTGTTGAGTTCAGCAGCACAGAAGCATCACAACCCTTTCATTATACATAAAAAAACACATACAATTAGTTACTATATAACTAGCTAGAGTCAAAAATTAGAGATTAAAGAAGTAGAAATTTACTCTAACGAAACAATCATGGAAATGCATCCTTAAAAGCGCGGCTGGAACTGTTTTATCATTCAACATAGCATTCTTGACAACTTTGGTAATCGTTGACTCTGCGTTAGGGCATGTTTGGTCGTAGTAATCGGAGCTCAGTGCCTTCACTGCAGTTGAAAACAATGCAAAAGCAAAGAGTAAAGCAATAAAACATGGTGGTAATGCCATCATAACTAATTCTGTTTGCCAAATTAGGCTATGTTTGTTTATGCTTAATTTGGATTTATGACTTAGTTGTGAGTCATTAGGATCACATACAATGAGTATTTAAAGGGAAGACTACAGAAGAAGTTGTTACTGAAATTATTGGTTATGTTTGTTAGCAAGTTTGGTCAGCTAAAACCATATGGATTAGGAGCAGTTTAACATTCCTAATTTAATTTCTTCTTTGTGAAGCACATTCATTTTGTTTAACCTCAAGTGATCCCAATTCTATTTGTTTTTACTGATTTTAGTTGCCATTTAGAGACTAAGGGGATGTTAACAGTGGCGTAGCTACATTGACCGAAGGGTGGCCACTTGAACACCCTTAATCGAAAAATTATACAATGCATATAGGATATAATAATAATGTGTATACAGGTCAAAAACAACTTTCTAGAGATACATACTAAAGTTTTGAACAAAATTTCTAGCTTCACCATTGTATGTTTGGTTCGGAGATAAATAATATATTGGAATTACCTCCAACTCTAAGTTTGTGGATTCGAGTCACCAAAGAAGCAAAAAAAGTAGGAGCTCATAGGGAGAGTTAGAAAAAAAGGGGGAGGGGGAGGGGGGGGTATTTTGGTATAATATTTATGCCGGTTTACATTAATATCAATAACCAAACACAGGATAAATGTAATCCTAAATTTTATACTGGAGTTAGTATCCTAATTAATCCGTTAACCAAACGACCCCTTAGAGTTGACCCTCAAGTTTTTAACAACCCTAGGATAGAGAATGTGGTTGATCACCATAAGCAACAATTGTCCAACTATTATACTAAAGAGAGTATATTATAAAAATAATTGAGAATTTTAAGTTGTTAGTAGGTAGGAAAATTATGTATGCATGCAGTGGCTTTTGATTTAAGCTTCGCTTTTAGGTTTGACTAGCTAGTTGCTAAAAGTGCAGTTTATGAGGCAAAAAAAATGACCAACCTTTTCACTTACTTTAAAAAAAGGAATGTTATTGTTGCATTGGTGGTTATTGGGTTAGGTTTGAACTAATAAAGTATACATTGATTGATGAATTGTCCATTTTTTAGGAGCATATCAAAGGCATAATATATAAATATACACTCAAACTTGGCCTCAACTGACTAAGAACTTTAATTTTGAGAGTGCACATCGTCTAGACACCTCAACTTGGTCTTTAACTGACAATTAAACACTCCAACTTTTCTCCATTGTGTCTCGTGGACATGTAACGGTTACATGATACATAAAGTTTGGAGGCGTCTAGATTCATGATCATTTTGTAAGTTGGAGTTTCAACTGACACTGTGGAAACGAATTAAGGCATCTAGATGTACATATTCGAAATTAGATCAGTGTTATATTAATTTAACAGTTGAAGTCAAGTTTGAAAGTATGTTAATGTATTATTCCATAATGAAGATTTTACTGTTTTAGCTCATCATCACCAATTCCCAAAGTAGAAAATGAAAAAAAAAAAACCTTCACTTCTTTCAACAACAATTCTTTTTTGCTACAAAGCAAAATGTTTGTACTTAAAATGATAAACAAGATCATATATATATTGTATACAAGATGTATATAACATGAAAATGTCATATTACAAAGGTACAAAATATATAGAGCAAATTGAAAATTCTTGATGTAGCTTAGACAAACTTGTCTTATTCATCCTTTCATATAGTAAAAAAATACAATTTTTTGAACTACCCCTACTTACACCAATAATTGATTTCTATTTTTTTGGACTATAGTTCAGGTGCTTACTTTACCAACAACTCCTCAATAGTCAAACCACTCCAGAATTAATCTTCAATTCCTCAAATATATAGGTATATATATCTGAATAAGTGATTTTTTTGGGGAGGGCTACTTTATGTAAAAAGTAAGCACGCCGCTGCCCTATAAACTTAAGACCTCTGATTAAAAACGTATTCTTTGAACAATTTTTTTTCATAATCAGAATTGAGTTTGGCTTGAAAATGTTTGGCCAAATTTCCAACCAGATGGAACAATATTTAAGAATGTTTTTGTGACACCATCACTAGTAGTGACCTTAAATGATATTGATTGACCATCAAGATATGCATTGGATTGCCAACTTGCTCCCCAATTTCTTGACATAGTTAGCCAATTTGTGTTTGAGCCTTTGATTTGAACTGATTGAACAGATCCTGCCCCTGCTACATTGCTTACCAACACTAGTTCAAAATAGTCTCTTCCATTTATTGTGAATCTAACTCCACCATGCTTCTTGCAAGGTACCCTGCTCCACAAAAAAAAACATTAATTGCTCGAGATCATATAAGAAGACAACAACCTATTTTATCGATGAACATGAGACCATTCTAAGAATGTGTCTGACTTTGATACCACATAGTGTGGGGGTAAGTCATGAAATAAGGATGTATCTGACTCTGATACCATGTAAAGAAAATTGACTTCAAGCTAAATTTAATCTCAAAGTGTAGCTCATGAAATTAATTTACGAAGTATTGTCTAAGACCATATGAGAAGATTACAATAATTCAATGCAATATTCTAACATTGCCTTCATAAATTTAGTATTAGTTGTCCAAAATCATGATAACAAGTTTAGCAACAACTCAATCAATCAATGAGGGACATTGCTACACCCTTCGAAGGACGGAAAATATAACATGGAGGCCAATATTGGTAGAGGTGGAGCAAGAATTTTAACTTTTTGAGTTCTGAATTCTAGCACATGACAATTGACATCAATCAATCAACAAGAATCTCGATAACAACAATTCACTCAATCAATATAGGACATTGTAACACCCCTTAGAGGAAGGACAATATAACACGGAGTCTTAATAACGGGAAATCAAGAGACAAGGTTGACTCTGACTCTGATACCACCTTGGACTCACTTAGTCTCAAAATTTAGTTTGTTAAGTAAAAATTGTCTAAGACCATACGAGGAGACAACAACTCATTTCCTACTCGAACTTTTAGTATCAATTGTCAATAATATTGAAGAATGACTTACCTTTTGTAGAGAACAGGAACAATGCCACCTTTGTAAATGCCAATTTTTTCCCAAGCAGGTTGAGCCATATCAAAATGTGGACGTGGAGGGTTGCACCATCCTCCATTGTTACTAGGAAGATTGTAATTTGGTGGACAAAAATTTGTAGATGTAATTGTAACAGATACTCCCTTTTTGCACCATTGAGGATCTACTTTGTAATCACAAATGATTTTGTAGCATTGACCACATGATCCTCCGTCATTGAACAATGCTGTGCTCAATGCTGCTGTTCTAGTACCATATCCTGTTGAATACAAATTGCCATATCCACAAGCACCTCCTGTTTTTTCCAAGACAAAAATGAAAAAGCTTGATCATTTGTCGCCTGTTTGGCCAAGCTTCTGCATAGTCAAAAGTGTGTACTTTTTAAAGTTGATAGAGTTGACCAAATTTTAAGTGTGTGTCCAAGCTTTCGAGTAGCCGTAAGTGCTTAGGTTTGAAAGTCGTGATGTTTGATCAAGCTTTTGAGAAGTCAAAAATGCTTATGTTTAAAAGTTGTGATGTTTGGTCAAAGCTTTTGAGAAGTCAAAAATGCTTATGTTTGAAAGTTGGGATGTTTGGTCAAGCTTTTGAGAAGTCAAAAATGCTTATGTTTGAAAGTAATTGCGAAGTTTGATCAAACTTTAGGTAAGTTAAAAGTGCTTACGTTTGAACGTTGGTGTCCGGCAAATATTTAGGAAAAAATAAGTGTTTGAGGAATAATAGAAATTGAAAAAAAAGTAAATTTTCCTCATTAGCACTTTTGAGACCATGGTAAAGCTTCAATATTTGACTAAATGAAGTGTTTTTTTCAAATAAATTAGCGTAACACAAATTACTTCTCTTGAAAAGTATTTTTTCGATAAACACTTCTAACTCAACGGACCATTAGTAGGATGTTCATATAAATGTTGTCCCTTACATGTAAGTAGTACATATATATATCTAGAGGTGTACGAAATATTTTTAAATTTTGAATTTGTTTCTCGATACGTACCCATTGTGCCAGAAGCATCAGCTCCACCATAAAATGTGGCATGAGCACTTGTCCATCCAGAATCTGCTGAGAAACCATTTGCACTTAAGAAAAATGTACACAAACCAATTATAAATCTCAATGCTAAATTGACATTATTGGCCATTTTAATTTCTTAGTGGAAAATTAAGAAATTGTGTTGAAACTTTGATGAATTCTATAATATTGACATAGCCAAGAAAAGTAATGGCTAGTACTTAAATAGATGTAGTACTATTTATTAAATACAACTACCCTACATGTGATCATTACAACTAGGTGTGAAAATAATAGTAATAATTAAAACTATATATTATAAAATTGAATTATCTCGGAGAAAACTGAAACTCATTCAATCATTCTCACGTTCTATCACCTCTTAAATTTATTAGGCCACATGGGAATGCATCAATTACCCATTTCAATTTGGACATTTGTCATATTTTTCTAATGTTTTTTATTTCTTGGTTCTTTTGTGAAATTATGGTAACTCATTCTGAAGTCGTTTGGTGCGATCTATAAGGTATAAGGTATAAGGTATAATAATCTTATGGATAAAATGTAGGACTATTTTATTTTGTATTTGGTTGGAGGTATTAGACAGTCCTATGATTATTTATCTCATCATTTATATCTTAGTAATATGATAAGTTATTTCATATACATGATAAAGTAATTTATCTCAAAATAATTAGTTTCGAAATAACTTGTTCCTAACCAAACTACCCTATGTTGTATTAACAAGTAGGGAATTTTTTTTTTCTTTCAATATTGTGATGCTACCTCACATGGCTTTTGTTTCTGTCCCATCATTGTGATCATCTGTAAATGCACATGTTGACACTTGTGCGGACTCTGTCATTTATAAAGTTTTTGAATTTTCAAGTCTTATTAAACAGAGTGACGTTAAATCTTTTTATAACAGTCATATAACAATGTTTCGTAGCACATATTTTGTATAACTGATTTTTCATGTTATGTAATAAAATATTATATATTCTTTATAACAGTATTCACTATAGTAATAATAATATCAGAATAAATAACGTTATTATTATATAAGTAGAATTCTCTTTACAACAGATAGTAACTACCCCATATAATTACTTAACAATCATTACTAACCTGAATAAGATTTGTTGTATAAGATTCATTTAATATTCTCTCTGTTTAATGAGAATGTTAGTATGTTACTGTTATTTAGAGGGTCGTTTTCAATTCAATAAAAAAAATTAATTAGTAGTTTTATATAATTTATAAAATACAAGGTTTGTTAGATAATAATAAAATAAATGAAACTTAGCTCTAACTCAATTTTTTTTTAAAAAGAATTAGTTCAAAAAGTGAGTATTATTAACTATGTAAGGAGATAAATTGTCATCATACTCATTGATGTGAAATTACTAACGATATAAGAAATAATGTAATTTCTTAGAGTTTATATTCTATGTACAGATAATATAAAGATTATATAGTTAAATCATTTAAGTTATATATATATATATATTGTAAATATACAAAATTTAAGAAACCACCGTCCAAGATACACAGAAAAATAGGTCAATTATTGATTCTTGCCAACCATATTCTGTATGAATGTGAAATTACTAACGATATAAGAAATAATGTAATTTCTTAGAGTTTATATTCTATGTACAGATAATATAAAGATTATATAGTTAAATCATTTAAGTTATATATATATATATTGTAAATATACAAAATTTAAGAAACCACCGTCCAAGATACACAGAAAAATAGGTCAATTATTGATTCTTGCCAACCATATTCTGTATGAATGTGAAATTACTAACGATATAAGAAATAATGTAATTTCTTAGAGTTTATATTCTATGTACAGATAATATAAAGATTATATAGTTAAATCATTTAAGTTATATATATATATATATATTGTAAATATACAAAATTTAAGAAACCACCGTCCGAGATACACAGAAAAATAGGTCAATTATTGATTCTTGCCAACCATATTCTGTATGAATGTGACAAATAGGAGTAATATAAACAAACAAAAAAAGAGAGAAAATTAAATAAAAACAAAAAAAATATTCAATTCATGTATAAATACAAGAACGGAGTTACCCGTGCGAAAAAAATATTAAAGAGCTCAATCATCCCTAGTTAATTATGTAAGATTTTTAAAAATTATAAAGTCTAGGTCATTTTATTTCCCTAAAATTTTATAAAAGATTTATAAATATTTTATTTGAATACCACGATTTAATCTAGCTTCAATGTAATATGTATGAAGTAATATACTTACACATAGTTGAAGTTCAAATATATGTGTTCAAAGTTTAAGTAAAAATGGTTGAAGTATGTACATATATATTTGAATATTACAAAGATGGTAAACCATTAACTAGTTGATGTCCCAATTTTATTTTATTTTTGAAAGAATATTATAAAAACTTCAATAATGAGCTTAGTAAATTAACTCTTACTTCCTCCCATGTGAGTTATGAATTATATAATTGTTGCTATATTATATTTCGTGACAATAATATATATGAATATTCATAACTAGCATTTTATTATATAAATGTTGCTAAAAGCTTTAGCTACTCTAAATATGATGACGTTAATTCAATTACCGCTAAATATTTAAAATCTATTGACACTAGATGTATATTTTGTTGTAGTGTCATATGTACGGTTCATAGTTGTTAAGATTGAAATAAAATTATATTTTTTTCATATAATTATTTAACTTATAAAGTGTAGAAACTATCTCTTCTTAATTATCTCCTACACACATGCCATCTATTAAGGAAACAATTAACTTGAGAGCAATCATCAAAGCGCACGATCAACCAACTAATATAAATCATATAATTAGAAGTTAATTTGATTATCTTCTTAATTTGGCTATAATTCTAAATAAATGTATGCTAACTAAAACCCCATGACACTAGAATTGAAACGAAAGGAGTAATAATTGAGAAATTAACTTCTTACTTATATGATGCAAATGACAACAGTTACAACCTTAATTATAATGCTACTTGCTAACCAAATAATAGGACTTAATTCATGATACAATCTTGATAAGTTCTTAAAATAGTCTTTTTGATAGTAAAAACAACAACAGATATCCCTGCCGCTATTTCTGTAACAAAATTACCTTTGATCGAATTATTATTTCTCATTACTCATAAAATCAACAAGCAAATCATCATAAGTACTCCACATCTTCACTTCAACAAATACAAGATTATGACAATAATTTCCCACAATCAAAATCACCCATTTTTACCATAGTCTCAATAGTAAATTGAGCCAAGAATTTCTCCCTTAAGTAACTAATCACTTTCCCATTACTTTCTTGTGCTAAACCAACCAAATATGAAGTAGTAATAAGGTTAAAAATCCTCCATTTTCTCTCTTTTGCATATTTCTCTAAACCAACTTCAATTCTTTTGCATAATTGATCATCATCTTCTAAATTTTTTGCAAAAATAGCCTCTGAAATGCATCTTGCAAGAACAACACTATCTTCTAATGTTGAACATCCACCTTGACCAATATCTGGTGTCATTGGATGAAGAGCATCACCAACTAAACAAGTGTTATTTTTGACAATATTTTCTTTCATTAAAATGTTCCATGGGGTTCTTAATTTTAATTTTGCACAATATAGGCTATCTAGTGAAGTTCTTTCAAGGATATTGTAGGCTTCTTTTGACACATTGTTAGCCAAACTTAGCACAAATTGCTTCATTTTTGTTGGACTTCCTTCAATTTTTTCATCATCTTGAGATGTACATGCAATTCAAAGGCAAAATAATTAATTAGTAAAACTCATATAAAAGAAAAAGAAAGAGGTATATTCAACATATTCATATTTAATTGAGAATGAAATATTTGAAAAAAGAAAGATATTTGGCATATACCAAAAGTACCCTTGGCACTTGTGGTAGTAAATATTTTATCTATCTCAATTTATCCGACACGGTTCGATCCAACACGAAGTTAAAGAGGAAAAAAAGGACTTCTGAAAATTGTGATTTAAAACACGTCATAATCATGATCTCATTAAAGGTAAATATAGAAATTTTAAAATTAAATTATTTAAAATATAAAAAAGCGACATCCTTTTTTGTGAACAAACTAAAAAAAGAAAATATGAGTGTGTGACACATAAAACAAGACAGAAGGAACATGTCATAACATTTATATGATTATAACATGCCATTACGTCTAAACTACGACGTTTAGCATTAAGTAACTTTTCTATGATAGTTGACTCTCCAAATTCCATTTGTATCACATAAATTAGCTAGAAAGATCGACATATATTGGACTCTTCATGATACACAGAAAGAGGAAGACTTACAATCTACAGCAGATGGAGTAAAAGTGCAAAACCAGTACAAACTTTTGTGATCACAAGGAAGAAAACCAATACGAACTCCACCACCAAAATAAGCACAAAATTTGGGCTCAAATCCATGGGCTTTTGGGTACTCAACATATCCTCTAATTGCTGAACGATTTGCATCAATTGGTTTTGGGAGGCCCATCCACTTAGCCACCACTGAATTCACTCCATCACATCCTATCAACACCTAACAATTCAACATTCGATCAGAATTTTGAGTTTATGAATTCTGAATACTCAAAAGAACAACTTAATTAGTGAGTCCCCGATAACATGAATTTTAATACAAATACAAAGTTTTGGCCATAGCTATTGAATTATATCAAATCTGTAACTAAATTTCTAACTCCATCCCTGATTTTCTACCATTAACTTAAGTTTCTTTAGGTTAAAATTTCATGCATGGGACATTCACATTAGTAATTTTAAAATTTTTAAAAATTGAGCTTCTATACATTAATGATGTGGAAAAATCTAATTTGTTATCATCAAATCAACTAAAAAAATGACTAATCTAGAAAATACGTCACTAAACCTATTAGAGCATGTTAAATTACACTAATCGTAATTCCTTTATATATATAGATCATCATAATATGAGATTTAATGAGCCAGGAATTTACCGAAAATAACCTCATTACCTTACTTCTAAGGTAGAGATAGTACTCTACTCTTTTCCAAACCCTACCACGTAGAACTAGATTGTGTATGCTGTTATTGTTGTACTACATGAGACTTGATATGAAGATCATAATACTATAGTATAAAAATTATTTACTCTATCGATATAAAAACAATATATACTTACCTTGGTTCGAATAATAGTTTTGTTGGCAAGATGTACCAATTTGTATAGTCCAGATTGTTGAATAGAAATAACACGACATGAATATTTAATAGTTTCTGGAGGCAATTCTTTTTCTAAAGTCTCCACTATCTCTTGCCTTTTTATACAACGGCTGTCATAATCAATTCTGTAATATTATAAAAGTTAGTGTAACAAAATAAAAACATTAGTAACTATAATATAGGTCAATTTTACGTGACATAATTTGAATCAATACGAAATTCTTGAAATTTATAGTCAAAACATGTTATAGTATTTATGTGATTATAATGTATTTTTAATACAGATTAAAAAGAAAAATGTATCGAAATAGAAATAGATTTTAGGTAGCTTACGGTTTGTTATCTGCCTCAAGGGAAATTTCAGCAGTAGGCAAGCCTGAATTTGCTGAAAATGCTTGAAACCTATACAAGAAAAAAGTTGATTAACATACTCCCTCTGTCCACTTTTATTTGTCATGTTGCGCTTTTTGAAAGTCAATTTGACTAATTTTCAAAGTTAAATTGGATTACATTAATTCGATATTTTTTTTAAAAAAAAAAACAGATATTCAAAAACTATATGAAAAGTATTATAAATTGCAATTTTTTACATATCAATATGATGAAAAAATACTCGTAAAATGCTAGTCAAAGTTTTTAAGGTTGACTATGAAAAAAGAAATTATGACAACTAAAAGTTAACAGAGATAGTATCAAAGTAAGATATAATGCGAATTCGATAATCGCATAAATATTTTATTAAAGTGTGTGATCATATTATTTAAACGTTTAAATTCTTTGAGAGAGCGCATTTCTATTTGTTTAATTTTGTATTTAATTAATGTCTCCCTTAAGTGGGCCAGGCTTGCTTCTTGTGATGATGAAATTCGAGCCCATATTTTCTACATTTTCTGATGTATTAAAGTGTATGATAATCTCATCTAAAAGCATAAGTCGTTAAATTCAATGCACAAGTTGATAACAATATTATGGTTATATATATATATATATGTGTGTGTGTTCAAATTTGTGATAAGTAATATAAGTTTACTGAAATGGTAAGTACTTCATTTTTACGTTCGAGTTCTGGAACAATATAAAGTCGCCTTTTCATAGGAAATTACCCTTAAAGTGAGACTTTTTCCGACACAAATTCAAATTAATCGTACTTCAAAACAAATAAACTTACCGAGTAAAGTGTATGGAACGTTGTCTAAGGGAGTCTCCAACACCAAGAGCATCCAATGCCCTCCAAGCATTGGTCCACAAAGCAAGTGCAAATCCTGATGTTCTCAAAGAATCTGATGATTCCAACACTATGCTCCTCACTCCCAACCTAAATTAACGATTTACACGATCAGATCACTTAAAAAACAATTCAAAATGACTTGATTTCATTTACAGGTTAAATCGTAACATACACTATCATTGTATATATCTTAAATCGTTATAACACAAATATGTTGGTATGCAATGCCCTAAAATAACATGTAGGTGGCGAGCCACATAATACTCATGTTGCTCCCTTTTATGTCGCATTATTTGATTATACATTTTTAGCACGTACTAGATGTACCATTAGAATTTGCGATCTTAAATATTATACAATATTTCTATTTTCTCTTTTCTATCGTGACAACTTTTGTTCCCCCATCTTTTAGCGTTTTGGGGCCCTACTATGTATTAAATCCCTCGAACTGGAAGATCATTTCCAGATCTTCAAACATATTCGTAACTACGGCCAACACACGAGATGAGACTTTACAATTAGCATATTTTTAGTACAAGATTACCCTTTTCAGTATGATTTTTGTATATACCTGTGAAGTCCCAAAGAAGTAGCAAGTCCACCAATTCCAGCACCAACTATGACAATATCCTCATTTATCTCCATGCTAAATTTGGCTAAGTAATATTATTCTTGCTCTATTATAATATATAGTTCTCAACTGAAATATTTGAATACTAAACTTTGAGGGACATTCCCTATATATAGAACTGCAAAAATTAATACTATACTGTAGTCTTTATTTATTTGTTAAAATATATATTCAAGTCAAGTAGTCAAGCCAAAATGGAAAGATTCAACGTATAAGTTTTTTCCCTTTTTAGAGAGTTGTGTAGAGAGGGGTCCAACAAACCGAGTAAATGAAACGTACATATCAATTACGTATATTTTTAGGTCTCAATTTACGTGATATTTTTTAAAATTGGCCAAATTAGGCGTCTTCTTACGTTAAATAGACATGGAATTGAACTAATAATATAGGGAAAAAGGTTTGAAATATATCCGAACTTTGACCTAAATTGTTGTTACGATATCGAACTTTGAAAAGAACCTTTTACCCCTCTGCACTATTTAATAGTGTATTTTAAAGGTATATATGTGTCCACGTGGACATCATAAATATTGCATCATTATAAATAGTAATATGTCCACGTGGGCACATATATACCTTTAAAATACACTATTAAATAGTGCAAAGGGGTAAAAGGTCCTCCATAAAGTTTGGTATCGTAACAACAATTTCGGCCAAAGTTAAAGTATTTTTCAAACCCTTTTCCCAATAATATATAGTATTTTATATTGACTAAAATTTTATTTTAAAATCTTTTGTTATTTGAACTATATTAAAAATTCTAGTAATATTTTAGACTTTGAAATCAATATTTTACCTTGTACAAATCTTACTTAAATTATGGTAAATAAAATAATTTAAAATATTAAAGAATGAGGTTCGAATTTTTTTTGAATATTTTTTTAATCTTTTTTATATGATGACGACTTCTTTAGAAAAACAAATTTATTCAAGTTCTTTTTTTCAAAGAAGTTCTGATTGACCATCCACTTTTTCTCAAAAAAAGTCTCGCTTCAACCGCGCGTTCGACCAATCATCTACTTAAAAGGATTGATCGACCAATTTGAACAGATTCATAACATGCTTCCATCTCTCCTGAATGAGGGAAATAAGGCGGGAGTTAAGTTAATATGGATAGTTCAATAATTTTACCTCAGATATTTTCAAATTGAGATTCTTGTATTACTAATCCAATAGGGATGAAATTGGATGTTCAAAGTCATTTTAGATAAGGCAAGACAACTCGAAAGAAATAACATTTTTTTATCATTCAAATAGATATTCTTTAATAATTTTATTTTTTTAATATATAATTTTATTAATTGATAAGGACCATATAACCCATATAGGAACCTCATGGGGTGACGTTACGTCCACTAATATTGCTACAAAAAGTGGTTTTTGAAAAGACTTTATAATATGATTAATTAATGGGTCAATCTTTTTATTTTGGTACTTCCAATGACTTGCCATGAATTCAGTCAGAAAGTTAACAAATCATATAACACAAATAATTGAGTGAAATCATACTATAATTACTTATTCACTTTTAAATTGATACACCTATTACAAAAATAATTATTGATATAGTGAATTTATCATTTTACCTCTATTAATTATGAAGTGGATGAATTAAAAACTTAAGATTTTCAAGAAGTTCTGCCTTTTCCAAAATAATTAATTGATGGTATAATAGATAAACATATTTTATCCTTTCTTGATTTGTCAAAATGGACAAGTAATTAGGAACAACTAAAAAAAGAAAAGTGAACAAGTAATTAGGGACAAAGAAAGTATTTATAGTTTCAATCATCGAAACTATATTTAAAAGTAATTAAGGTTGTTAAAGAGTTGCTTTCATCTTCAATCAAGATGCATGCAAAGAGTAAGGGTGTGTTTGGTATAAAAGAAAATATTTTCCAACTTTCTCATGTTTGATGGGGTTAAAAGTTTTGGAAAATGTTTTTCAAATCAACCCATTTTTCTCAAATTTAAGGAAAATGATTTCCCTTCAAAAATTAAGGAAAACATTTTCAAAACTCTCCTCCAACTTCAAATTACAATTTTTTTTTGTTGATAAAATAAATTTAAAGCTTATTTTTAAAAGATACTTTCAACGTCAATTTTTTATTTTTTCACCCGCCACCCCGCCAGCCCCCTACCCCCCCCCCCCCAAAAAAAATAAATAAATTATAGCTTGTTTCAAAAAATATTTCCAATTTCAAATTTTTATTTTTTCACCCCATCCCTAC